>VDFB02040861.1:0-42545 GCA_007258455.2 Sequoia sempervirens
AAGGATTGAATTATGATTCTTTTGAATTTAGGTTGGTAACATTGATATTTAGGGCATCCATTTTGTTCCATAACATTTTGTTGATTTTTTTTTTTTAATTAAGTTTTAAAGTCAAACTAATTACAATTTAGACATAGGTGAACTTTCAATCGCATAACTTTTTTTGTATTTATTGAAATTCTTTTTATTTTTTTTGTTTGAGCGAGGACATAAATATTGGTGGGTACATATTTTTCCAAAAAAAGTTCACTAATTTACTATTTTTCCACAATAGTTTTCACCGAACTTAATGTTCGATGAAAAACCTATGTCTAGTAAAACTAAAAAATATAATACAAATTAAAAACAAAATATATAAAATTTATAGTTGTTAGGAAGCTTGTTTCAAGGACTATGGTTCTCCAACTTGATTCATCTATTTGACTCCATTGACACCTCCAAATTGAGCTTTGAAAGTCAAAAATGCTTTAATTTCGTAATTAAAAAAACAAAGTAAAAAAAGGGAGGGGTTCATTAGAACCCCTAAAAAGCCTCTAAAGTTTTCCCCAAGTTAGCAATTTTTTGGTTTTTTTTCATGCAACACATTATATCAACAACTTTTTAGTTTTTCTTCCTTCTTTTTCGGATTTAAAAATTAATATTTTTTTTTTAATTTTAATATTAGTAGTTTTTTTATTATTTTAATATTACTATTAATATTAACAAGTTAAGTGTAGTGTAGTTTTAATTTTTTTTTTCTAAATTTGAGAATGCAAGTAATGATTTTAATATTAATATTAATAGTTAAGTGTAGTTTTAACTTCTTTTTTCCTAATAATTTTTTTTCGGATTTTAATATTAAAAGTGAAGTGTAGTTTTAGAAATTCTTTTAAGTTATTCAAATGCATGTAATGATTTTAATATTAATATTAATAATTAAGTGTAGTTTTTACTTGTTTTTTCTAAGTTTTTTAGAATGCATGTAATACATGTTAATCAATTTTCAAATTTTTTTCTAATATTAACAGTTATGTTTAGTTTTAGATTTTTTTCCTAAATTTATCAAATGCATGTAATGCATGTTAATCACTTCTCAATTTTTTTTTTAATATTAGTAGTTAAGTTTAGTTTTAGCATAATTTTTTTAAAATGCATGTTAATCAATTTTTAATTTTAGGATTGAAATTATAGGGGTTTTTTTGTAAATCATTATATAAGTAAGAGAAACTCAAAGGAATTGTGAAGGATATTTAGGTTTTAGAAGACAAGTTTTGGAGAAGAGAAATAGAAAAATTGTGAAAGATATTTTTGTTCTACAAAGCAAGGAGAAGATTCAGAAAAATTGTTAAGCAGTATTTTACAAAGGAGATGGGGAACAAAAAGACAAGAAAAAGTAAGACTGCACGAAAGTATTCAGCAGAACATGAACAGAGAATACGTGAAAAAATCTTGCAAAGTTATTATAGACGTAAACAAGGTATGTCAAACTTGAGCCTCTCTCAATATTATTCAAAATTCAAGAAAATAAATGTGGGTCTTATGAATTAGGAAGAGTTTGAGTTCCTAGAGTGGGATTATGAAAAATGGCAAATGTTTGGTATATGGTGTTTGGTTCAAATTTGTAAATTTGTTCATTCTTGCATCTAGATGTGTAGATTGAAGGAAACATTAGGCATGATTCAATCTCTTATTATAAGAAGTTAATATTGGGTAAATATAGACTTTATAATTGTAATCATGGTAGTCATTGGTGGAAATATTTAAGGGAATAAAATATGGAGTCTTGGGCATCAACTCGAATCTTGTTGTGAGAATTTTAATGAAAGAATCAATTTTTTATTGGATCTAAATTAAATATTCTATTAGCATAAAATTTAATAAAATCATGTATTAAAGGTCTTCACAAACCTAAGTACTAAGAGAAATTAAAAAAAAAAGAGAGAAAAAAAATAGTTTCCTCTTTGAATTTCCTTTCTTAATACAATTAGTTAGATTTATATCTATTCTTTGAAAAATAAAATAAAATCATACATAGATCAGCATATATACATATTATTTATACTAGCATATATATATTAAATAATAATATATAAAAAATATGTCAAGAGTTATCATTATCAGATAGAAAAAATGATGAAAATAATAGTGGGGATTCATGTAAACCCAAAATTAGGAGACTCAATTGGAGTAAAAATCATTAAATTGTGCATGATTTTTTATATACAAACTCGAGAGGATATTTATTTTTGGATGAAATCAAAATATAAAAGAGGAAGTAAACTAAAGGTGTTGGGAACTGAAGAGGGAGACGCATGCACCAATTAGAGGTAAGGTATGCATAACAAACACTAAAAAAGAACTTTATTAAAAACACAATAGAAAGACTATAGAGTAATGTAGATATCCATAACAAAAAACTAATATATTAAAATAATTTAATATATTATAACTGAAGGTAGGACCATCTATGACATGTGTGAGTTGAAGGCTGACGTTCTGGTACTTAATATGCTATAAAAATGTGAAACCTTTGAGGTCCAAGTATTTCCTGAAGAGCATTAAACCCTTCCAAAGGAACCATTGAGGTTCATGTGAAAAATTGCAACAAGCATTCCACATCCTCACAAAATCCATGCACAACCTCCCAAAACCATTGAATCACAGGAGATGCTAAAGTATATCCTATGAATTATGTGTTGGATGTCAGATCATTAAGATCAATTTCAGGAAGGCCATTGATCAGAACAAGTTCTTAAATTAAATATTGATATAAGATGCCTTGGTATCAGTTCATTGAATCCTTCCATAAAGGCATTAATTTGGGGATGAATGGCATTTGATAGTATATGCTTTGCTACAAGATCCATATATTTGTTGAGCCTCTTCTAAATGCAAAGATTGTCTCATTGCTCAAAACAGGGATGCAGATAATGGGTGGATTACTTTAGAAGGCTTAGACTCTCAATTGAATACATATACACCTGTTCCAAACATATGCCTCGCCCTTGTTATTATTTCTCAATATTTTGTACATCACTCACCAACAGCAAAATAAATCATTGGACCTCTCAATCTCACTACCCAACTAAATCGTAAGTTGATTACCCAACTTTCAATCTCCCAAGGCCAACTTACTTTTGTTTTCTATTATTATACTCTTTTTTCTCTATTTTTGTAGTGGATGAATGCAACATGAATACTAGTTTTCAGATTACAAGACAATGATACAACATAAGTAAAGTATGTGTTAATTGTTTATAATCCACCTATTGTGAGCTTATAAAAAGTATGCATACTAGTTTATAATCCACCTGCTATGAGCTTATAAAAAGTATGCCTCCAATTTCTATATTGTGGCATCAATTTAAGGTTGTCTCTATTAGTGTCCCTTTATCACTTGTATTTCCAATCTCATTGAAGCTTACACAATAAATAATACAACAATATGAATTTCTAGCACCCAAAAATCATAAATCTTAAATAGTATCTTAATTTCATGGTCAGAACTTCAAAAATGTTATCCAAATTTAATAATAGGAACATGCCCATCCAAGGCACTAAATGGCTTAAAAATCGGATCTCAAACTTCTCAGCAAAATCTACATAACCAGATTCTCCTTTATTGAGAAAATCTCCACTAAGATTTCACTCATTTAGGAACTACTAAACCCTCTATAAAATTGATGAACCTTAACTCCTCTACAATCTCAATGATGAAATATCAACCCTCTTTCAAATGGATGAACCTTATCTCCTCTACAATCTCAATGATGAAACATCAACCCCTCTTTTGAATGGATTTTAATACCTCGACATCATCTCTCCTAATTGTCTGTCCTATGATGAAAGATTAGTTTCAACAATGCCTAAATGTATTTCATTAATTGCCTCAAATGTTTACTACTCAATAACAACGAAATTACAGTTCAAAAATTGTTTGCTTGGAAAGCATTCTAGACATTGCTTGAAGGAAAGTGTACCTTTTATTAGTTCTTTTTTATAAATTTATTGAATCCTATGCAATAAATAATGAAAAAAATAAGAATTTCTATCACATGAAGTCATAAATCTAAAACAGTATCTTGATTTCATACTATTATCTAATTCTGCAACAGAAACTTGTCCATCCATACACGAAATAGCTTATAGATCAGACCTCTTCAAATTTCTCTGCCAAATCTCCATAACCAAATTCTTCTTTATAAACCTTATCTTCTCTATGCTTTTTCTCATCTGGGATGCTGCCAACCCCTCTTTCAAATGGACTATAACTATCCCTATCTTCAGGATATCTGAAATTTTGTCTTCTTTGAAAAATGTGTCAATCAAAGCTTTGTAAGTTACAAAATTTGGAATAAGGCCAAATATTTTCATGTTTGCAAAAAGCTTTAAAGCCTTATCACTTTCACATGTTCTACAATAACCACTAATTAGAACATTATAGTTGACAACATCAGGAGCCATGTCGTTATGAATCATTTTATTAATCAATAAATGTGCACTAGCAATATCCCCTGCTTTGTACAAACGGTAAATTATTTTGTTGCATGCTACTTCATTAGGTTTCAAACCCCTCAATTCCATTTCATCTAACACTTCACATGCCCTCTTTAACTCTCCTGTCTTGCAAAAAGTAGATAGCAGAATATTATGTGTTACTACATTAGAAAGACATCCCCTGTCTTCTATTTGAGAATTGTAAGTAATCACATTTGGCTGCAAAACATTTCTCCATGTGTTATGAAAATAGACCCAAGCCTCAAAAATCCTACCATCTTTAAATAGACCATCAATGATTGCATTGATAATGATGTTTAACAATGAAATTTTAAAAAAATCTTCCTATACATAAATAAACTCCCTCAATGATGTTTAAATTATCTTCAACATTGTGATTTAATAATTTTTAAAAATTGTTATTTAATAATAAATATTTTTAAAAATCTTCCTATACCTAAATAAACTCCCTCAATGATGTTTAAATTATCTTCAGCATTGTGATTTAATGGGTATGGGCAGTGATTGTTTTGTTTAATTACAAAAGCGTAAAATATAGCAAGGTTGTAAGGTTTCACATGATGCAGCTAATATGTTTAATGCTAGTCTTGTTATTCCTATGTTGTGTAATACATATTGATTTTTCTTGTCAACTAGTTAGTTGAGAGGGTAGCTTTTGTTAATTTTCATTTTATTTAAACTTCTTAATCACCTCTTGTGTTAGAGATGTTCCTTCTAACCAGTGAAAACTATTACCACCTATAAGGTGTCAAATTTGTAATCCTCATGTATATTATCATTTATCTTTCATTAATAAGTCTGAACTCCAAATCATGTTTAGAAACTCTCTTTGGTAGCAATTGATAAATTGAAACTTGATAATTATCCTTTAAGCTTAGCTAATATTTTTGAATGATTTATTCAAGGTATTGAAGTCCTAACTCATCTATTGTTAATCACCTTGTCATTCTTCACCATCATTGATTTCCTTAATACATCTTTGATTTTGTGTTATTATATGATTGATAATTCTAGTATTGATTGTTGAATAGTTGTTTATCCTTAAATCAAATATTAATAAATCTTGAGTGTTGTATAAATTTTTTAAGTGTTTCAAAATACTACCTTGTTGAATATTCTATTTTACAAAATTTGATGAAATTAGTAATTCTAAGTATATGATTTATCTGAAAATCCTTAGGTCCTTTCTATGTTGAAGTGAATTAGTATGAAAGCAAAAATATTACAAGTTTTATGTATCACTACTTTATCATTAACATAATTGACATAAATAAGTCATAGGTTAGGGTAGATCAATTGTTGCCTATGCTTGTGCTATTATCATCAGTTGAGGAAAAGCCAAATTAAAGTTTAGTAAGTACTTTATCTATGGATGATATTATCATTGTGATTCCAATCACAATAATATCATCTTGGGATATGATGATAGGGCATTGTACTGATTAGTTAGTGTTTAATTAAATGAATGAGTGATTTTTCTTTCATGAATATCCTTTTAAAACACAAATCAAAGTGTGTAATATAAAGAATATGTGAATATTTCTAATTAGTAGGAGAGATTAGAATGTTCATGCATTGGATTTATTTGAATACAAGGGCATAGCAACATATTGCACAAAATTGTATTTAGTGAATCCTAAGTAGGAAGGGTTTGTATTTGTATTTAGTGTATTTAGTGAATCTTATGTTATTTGGTGTGTTTTTGTGTAAGGGCTCAACATACAGAAACTGAAGTAGAAGTCGAACCAAATTTAGATCCTAGAGAAAATGAAGCTGAAGAACACATTGTTGATGTTGGAGAGGAGGCCCAGGTGCAAGGAATGGATGTTGGAGAGCCTGGGTCGAGATCGCTTCCAGATACCATCATGGAAGAGCATATGAATCTAGCTAAAGAGGTTAGGAGAAAAATTTCTTCTAGAAATTTAGATCATTTATTTCAAATGGATATGGAAAAATTGAAGTTTTATTCTGAATAACCTAGACATAATACTAAGAGGTCAATGAACAAAATTGCAAAGCAAATAATTTCTCATTTCAGTAAACTTGATACACTCGATCAAGCCCAACTATTGTCAATTGTACTTCTTAATAATGAGCTGCAAGAGTCATTAAAATTGTTGGGTGTAGATACAAGTACAAAAAAGAGGAAAAGTTCACACCTACAAAAAGACATTGTTGAAACTTTAAAAAAAGGTTTGGGTTCCCTTGGGAAACAATCTCAATCAGCAGATAAGGAAATTTCAAGAAGAGTCATGGAGACATCGATTTTAAGTGAAAAATGGCAAAAAAAAGACAAATCTCTTCACTTTCAACCGAGATTAATTTCAGTAGAAAGACACTGGCACAATATGTCAAAAGGAGAAAGGTTTTGGATGATAGTACCTCAAAAGGAAATTGGGCAATTATGTGTAGAGTTGCTCGATCTGACAGGATTCAAGATGTTTTTAGGAACTTCATCTCAATTTTTTGGAATGATCATACTCGTCCTTCATCAAATAGAAGAGATGTTATCAGACACAAGATTGGGCCCAATAATAATGAATTGTATACAAAACATTGGTTAGACATAACAAATCATGAGATGTATGTGTTGTTTTGTAATTCAAATCCACATATAAAAATTGGGCAAACAATGTTTGAAAGGTTAAAGCCATATTATGTGAAGACAAACAAGGTTTTTGAAACTTGTTTTTTACGTCATCATATTGAATTTGATCTCTACTATCAGGTGTTTCAAAAGATTAGAGAAGAAAGTGATGGTTTTCAGAATGCACCTCCAAGACAGGCATATCAGTTCATAGCATCCATCCTATGTGATAAATCAGATGATAATAATGCATCCAGTAAAATTAGTTGCATAAAAGGGGTTTATAAAACATGTGGAAATTTGGCTCAAATGCCTTTGAGAGATGAAGATACTGACCTGAAAAAGTTGGTAAATTGCAAGAGTTACAAGTACATCAAGTTTCATACCAAAAGTGGCAAAGAATCAACAAGGTTAGATTATGTAGAAGAGAAGATACCAATGGGAACATTTATGGAAAAGTTTCATAAATTGATACAACCATACATACAACACTCTTTCTTTTCTAAGTGGCAAGCACAACAGTTTCAGATATTAAGAGATACTTTCCCACTTGGAATAGTGTTATCAGTAGTTGACTTTGCAGAGAATTACTCTTTTGTACATCAAAAAGAGATTCAATCACAATACTATTTTTTAGAGTAGATCACTATTATGGTGCAAGTGTGTTATCGACATGCAAAAGTGGATTTGGATGGTGTTGATAGTTCATCTGAGGCATGAGTCATTAAGAAAGAATATCACTTCTATATTAGTGATGACAAAGAGCATGACACACTATTTGTACAACATTGCTTCAAGAAGTTTTTTGAATATTTGGCAATCAGGGGTGTCAAATTTGAAAAGCATTTTGTATGGTTAGATGGATGTGCTTCACAATTCAAATCACTAAGGCCATTTTATGCACTATGTAGATACCATCGAAATGACAACATACCACATGTTTGGAGCTTCTTTGAGAGTGGGCATGGAAAGGGTGAACATGATGGTGCAGGAGCTTGCATCAAACGTGCTCTAAGAACACATCAAATGAATTATGAGGGAGATCGCATAAAAGATGCACATGATGTTGTTGAATGGTGTCAGAAACGCTTTGCATCAAATGAGGTTGGCACATCTTCAACAACCAACCAATGCATTCCACATAGAGTGTTTTGGGAGATATCAGGTATGTTTTTGTTTGAATTTTAATCTTTCAATATACATATATGTGTACTTTCAAGTTTGTTTATTTTAGTTTGAATATATTTATATTGATTATTACTTTTTGATGCAAAATTATGTTTTGTAGGTGTGGATAGAAGATCAATGTGTGGATGCAAGAGGGTAGAGAAAACAAGATCGTTGCATTCCATCATGAGTACAACTAGTTTCCCATGGACATTGCACACTAGGGATTACTCATGTTTTTGTTATGACTGCATTTTAGAAAACTATGATGAATGCAACAACCAACAACAAGGATATGTCAGTGGAAGGAATTTTGTGCCACTACATGTTAGTGACACATACAATGAAGATGAAGATGAAGGCTTTGAAGACATTCCTTTGATTTCAATTGATTATGACCATATTTCAGCACTGATTCAAATAGGTACATTTATATATATTTATATTGTGCATGTACGATCTTGTGTAAATTTGTAGCTTAATCATTTATTAAATTTTTTTTGGCTACTTTTTAAAGTAAATTTACATAAACTTAAATGATAGTGGAACTCTAATTTTTTTTACAAATTTCCATCTAATTTTGGTGCAGGAGATGTTTTTGCAGTCATAGCAGAGCCTGGAAACATAGAAGGTGTTAGTTATTATCTATTGCGTTGCACAAGAGAGAGGCAAAAGCTAGTAGAATCAGAAACAAGTGATGGAATGTCGTTCCCCATAGGTCTAACTAAATAAATAGATGCTCTTACATGATTTATATATTGAATGTATATTTTGAATATTTTGTTACTTCTATTGACCTTGTAAATGTTATATCTTATCTTGGAATGTTGGTTCCTTCAGGTTCAGTTGTAGTGCAAGGGACATATCTCAAGCAAATCAAAATTGTTCAAAATGGGATTCATTTCATTGATTATCAACCTGAGAACAAGGTATATCAATATAGCCACCTAGTAATTGCTACTGCCATGTCCCTTCATCCAGTTCTACATGCACGTGGACGTCGTAAGTGGAGTCTAGATAGTGATGATCATCAGGGAATATTACATGTTATTGAAGAGCGGGCTGAACCACTTGAATTGGTTTGAATAACGAAATGTGTCATAGGTGGACTTGAACAATTTACTTATATTAAGAGGGAAACTATTAAAAGATTAATCTTTATTTGGTAAAGGTTATTCTTTAATTGTAATTATTTATTTTTTAATTCCTTTATTAAGGAATATTTGTAGCCACCTCCTTAAGAGGTTCTTAACACATTGCACTTTGTATCATTTTTAGGCATTTTTCCTCCATTAATAATATTGGGGTTTTTTCTTGTTTTTTCCCCTTATCAAATTCTTGTGTATCCTTAGCATTTGGTGGTGCTTGGTTAGGCTACTTTCTCTTTGGTAACATTTTTTCCTTCAAACAATGCCTCATTGGTTAGTTCTTTCCTTTGGTCAATTTGAATGAAGTGAGTTTTTTTATTCTAAAATGGAACACTATAATTTATACATTTAAAATGAAGTGAGTCTGAAATGAAAAAATCAAGTAATATGACTTTTTTTTAAAGTTGTTATCTACAAATGTATCATTTCAAACAAATGAATTATGAATCAAAATTATGCCTACGAATATGGGTAGAATCCATCTTAATTAGTAATTTTGATCCCCTTATTTACTCTTATAAGTTTCAATAAAGGACCCATATCATATTTGTGATTTGTTAAAAGTTTCAATAAATTGTGCCTTGACAAATGTTAGTGCTATCATTTGTACTTATCAATGGATATTGTTGTCATTATTTTTATTTGTAAAATAGTTATATGATTGAGGTAATTGTTTGGGAATTGTCATTGTTATAGATCAGTTGTTAATAATGTTGTATTCATTGAGATTGTTGCCATCATTATTGTCTTTGACATAACTCTTTTTGTGACTATTAATATTTTTTAGATTACTGATCAATAACATTCTATCACTATTGTGACCTATACATTCTTGATTAGTATGGTGTTCAGTAGCATCCTTATTAGTATTGTGTTCAATTAATATGGGCATCAACACTAATGTCTACATTATAGGAAATATTGCTGATCAAAGTGATTAGCATGAAACATGTTTAAGACAAGATGTTGTCTTGAAATAACAGGTACAAATTTTGCTACTACTATAAACTTAAGAAGTATTTGAAGAGGTTAGGGAGACTTTTACTGTCAATTGTAGTTACCATTTTGTGTATAGTTTATTCTTTTTGACTTGATAGTTAAGAAGACCAGTAGGGTTAACGAGTCATACTTACGTTAGTTGCATTTTATTGCATTAAAGGTTCATTATCATTCTAGCATCTAGTTATTTATTAACATTGTTAAAGACATTTATATTACAATTATTTGATTAACAATCTCAAAAATTCAAAATTAATGAGGAAAATCCATATTTAAATTCAAGATGTACACTCTTATTTACTTTAACTCTCACTCTCTGTAATTAGTATGGCTTTAAACGTAAAAATAATTTTCTCTTTCTTTCTTTCTTTTTAATTGTACTGCAATTTTTGGGGTTCTTGATATTTTTACAATTTTTTTCCAATAATATCCTAAGAAATTGAAAATATCTTTATACTTAGACTTTTGGGATGCCAAGAAATTCCCAACATTATTTGTGTCTATGGAAAACTTTTGGAGGCCAAATAAACGCCCAAGTTTTACTTAATTTTGGTATCCAGTTCAAAGGTAAATTCATTGTTGATGAAGTATACAATTGGGTTACATATTAGAGTTGTATACTTCTAGGGAAGAGTTTTTTGATGGGGATAACAATATTTGCACTTTTTAAAGTCATGTCTTTCTAGTATCATGAAAAATAATATGAATAAGCTGAAACTTGGCAGCAGTTCCTTGAAACCTTCAATGAATATTGTCTAATAAATAATAGATGTGAAGAATACCATGTAAAATGATTCACAATAAGGTCTACTAGACTAGTTCCTAATTAAGAAGCACAAATCTTATCTATAATTATGATTCTACCTATTTTTATTGTAACTTGTGGTTAGGGTTCACAAAAAATAGGTATTTTTGCGTTGGATTTTGAATTTAAGATAGTTTGAATTAAAGCTCTGTTCATAGTGAATGTATTTCCACTTGCATCCACAAAATTTCTTGTCAAAGTGTCATATTTATTGCATACTCATATCACTAATTCTATGCTTATGAAGCAGTTTGGCACAATGACCTTACCCAAATCATACTTCCTAGCATTACACAAGTGTAATGTTACTGCAATGCCCCCTTCTGGGATATTCCTTAATTTAGGCCTAAAAAACAATAAATAGACCCCCTAGATCATTGATTAATTTAGGATTTTTTTCTTTTTGATTATTATGGTGATTAATCTTTGTTTCCAAATTGTGAGGCTAGTAATTTGATTGTTGATGTACACGAGATACCTTAATTGTAAGAATATTTGATCACATAAATAGACCCCCTGGATCATTGATGGATCACCACAAAAGAAGCTTGAACAAACCATAATCAAAATCCAGTATATATAAATAGGCTTCAGTAAATTAAGACAACAATACAATAATGGCTCCAAAAGTACCATAACATCAACATAAGTACAAGGAGCTGAAGATTTCATTCAATTTAGTCGTGAAGCACAAGCAAGCTTCATTAGATCTTATCAACTTTCAAATTTCACTTAAGAGAAGTATCATGTTGTGAGCAATTACATGATTCACCCTAAACATAGGTATATGGATGAATCTCAGCAAATTTATTCCAAAGAAGAGAAACATATGTAGTAAAGAAATTTCAAGATAAATTCCAATCCCCCGCATTTTTTCCTATGGAGCTCACTTGAGGCTTTTGTACAGATCATCAAAAATTTCCTGGGGAAAGAAAATAGTAGATTTGCATTTGTTACAATCTATAGAAAGACTATAATAACATAATACAAAAGAATGCAATCATGAATGTACCTTTTTACTTTCAGCTATTGCATTCACTCCTTCCAAAATGTATGCCTTTGCCTTGGGATTTTGGCACAATGCAGCAAAATCTCTTGTTTCTCCATTATTTGTAGCCCAATTCTCAAGTGCCTGTTGATTGGGTGTAACAATAGCAACAAGAAAAGACTCAAAACTATTTCCATAAACCCATATCTATGTCAAGATTTCAGATCATATGGGTGTGACAAAATCAATATCCTCATATAGAATAGATCTACATGAAAAATAGAAAATACAGTATACATTGGTTTTATTTTTCCACAGAAACTTGATGCACTTTGTTGACTTGTTTTGGCTAACAACAATATGATTCATATTGTTAAAATTTTAATTTGTTTGTTGTCAAACAACACAAATAAAATCCGGACATACAATAGAACTATTCTTAAAATTAGAATGTGAAGCTCCCTGAGATCTAACTACACATAAAACCTAAAACTATAAATGCAATTTACAAGTATTGCACATTGTACATGATTTCAATGGAGTTTTGCAAGTAAACATTCAATTGACTATATTTTTACTGTGGATAAAAGCACCAGACTGTTACTGTGGATTTAAGGGAATATGGTTTAAGATAACAAATCATTCTAATATTACTGAAAGAAATCTGAAAAGAGAAATTCTAATAAGGTCATACAATAAGAATAGAGCTTGATAGTGAAATTAGAAAGCAAAATACAAGTCCTGGGTCAACAAATCCCTGATAGGAACTCATCAGGAACTACAAGAACAAAAAAAAACCACTGATTGAAACCATGGCAAGTGACTCACCTCAAGATTCTAGACAAACTTTTCCGTGCTCTTCACAATGCCAATGGGAAAAAATAGATTCCATGCCTATAGATTCCAAAAAAAACCACTTATTGAAACCATGGCTTTGACAAACTAAAGATTCACAAATCCAAAAATGGTGCTAGCTTTATTGGATCTTGACAAAATTGTTGGCAACAAAGATGTAGTAATTTATCCTACAATAAGTCATCAGAACAAATTAGAAGCACATACCAAATAAATTTGATTTGGACCTATTCAAATGTAATTAATTAGAAAAGAACCATTATTATATCAATTAATCAAAAGTTTAGAAATAAGCGGATGAAAGTATAAGAGTAAGCAATCTCAAGAGACACATAAAAAGTAGAATTTTAGCAAATTTACCTTTTGTACCCAACAATGTCTCCTCGTACATAGAGCCTAGAAAAAAACATGTTCCAAAGAATTAGCATCTAGATAAATTACCAGCATGTTTAATTCAAAATTTTGAGCAGCTATTGTAAAAACATAAAATAAACATTGCATCTTGTAGCTACTTGTTTACCTATTAATTAAGTCAAGCTCCAGCAAGGTCGTCATGCCGGCTCCAAATCGAGCGACCCTCTGAATGAGAATCTTACTCGGATGGATGTGCTGAGCCCTAGAGATAGTACAAGACATGTACACAATCTAATTACATTATGCCAAATTGGAATAATGTTCTATATCTATATACATGTGTACAAATTATATACATACCTGAGTACATGATTTAAAAACTTAAAACTCACCTATTCACTAACATTAGTCGCATCATTTGAATCACGCCTACGTACGCGCTCCATCCTCACACTAGGTGTAACATGAGCTAACTCCCTCTACAATATATATATAGCATAAATGTGTACATTAGTCTACCATTTAAGTAAAACAAGTAATTTAAAATTTAAACAAGTTTAAATTGTGCATGTGTGTACATACATACATACCTCTGTATCAGGTGGTGCAAGATCCACTCCAATGATCCTATCTGTCAACTATGTTGTGTCATGGGTCTTCGTGTCTCGCACCAATATTGACAAGTGCAGTGGACTAACTAGGTGAGATGGCATCGATGACATATCTCCACGTAGTAGCATATCCACATAACCTGACGATCCAATCATCTGTAACTGATCCTCAATTGCATCTAGGCCCTGAGATGCATGATGTTGAACACTTGTAGAACAACCAATAGGTGTATCCTCCTCTCTAGCATCCGAATGATTTGTAGGTGGATCTGTAGGATTTGCAAAGCTATTAGATTGATGTGAATGCGGTGAAGGACCTATAGCTTGGTTGGATCCTGGATGTGAATGCAAATCTCTACCCACATGTCCTCTAACCTCATGTATGGGGATCCCGAGCTCTGCCGCAATGAAAACATATGCATCCAATAGGTCATCTATCAAACAACGAGTCGTACTCCAAAGCATCTGCTCTCCTATAAGACCATCTATGTCTGATGGTGAAAGGACACCGGCCATACCATAAGGATCACTAGCATGATCCAATGATCTAGATTGTGTAGAATGACTCATCAAATATCTGCCCACACAATCAGTAGATATTGTAGATGCAGCAGCAGCTATATCACCAATGCTATCAATTGCTTCCCTTTGCGAAGCACTGATAACCTGATTTGCAATAGGTGTGAGGGCTGGGGAAATAGCAGGTGATCTCTCCCCAACCATATGCCAATATACTGGAGGTGGTTGATCTGCTCGACGAAAAGCATCCCTATCAGCTACCCTACCACGCCCTTGACCATAATATTCTGGTAGGTCTAAATAGTTGACATTGAGGCCCAAATGAACCTCAGCGTACAATTGTTGTACAAAGTATAAAGGAATTTGGTCGTTATTTGGATAACAACCAAATGTTGCAAGAAAGCGTGGGTATATCAAAGGGGCCATCTGACAATCAAAACATCGAGTCACCTGATATCCCTTAACCTTGGATCTATCAATGCAAAATAGAAAACATTGTCTTTTGATAGTTTCTTTTGGGACCTGCAGCTGAACATCTGCAAGAGAAACCTCACCACTAACCTCTTGCTGCATTTGAGCAAGAATAACTGCTATATTTTCAGCAAACAAAGCCCGTCTATTCTCAAGTGTTCATATAATCTTCTCTAAGCTATGTAGAATGGACACACATGTATCCATGTAAACCCCTGTGGTGGTGGGTTGAAGTAGAATATGGCATAATTTATAGATCTCATCCTTTGTATTGGTAAATATACCACTAGATGGTGGTTCCTGAGCTGCCATACTGATCCCTGATTTGTCCAAAAAAATAAATTACTTTAAACATCCTAATGTTTAAATTTAAGCGAACAAAAATATGCCCCTGCTATTAATTAAGCATCTAACAACATATTAGTTGTGAGTTAAAATCATTTCTATGCACCTAGTTGCTAGATGGATTCATTCTATAGAAGATTAATGCAGTATTTTAAAGGAAATATTGGTTGTGAGTTCAAATCATTTGCATACACCTGGTTGTTGTTCGTTTGTCGCCATTTTCCTCGCTTTCACATGAAATCACCAAAAATCACCTCTGCTGCTGTTGATGAAAATAGCATTGTTGTTGATGAAAATAACACTGCTATTGATGAAAATGACACTCTTGATGGAAATGACCTTGCATGGCAAACTGATGTTCACAAAACATCAAAATCAATATCTAGAAATAACAGGGCGCTATAGACCCTAACAAATTGCATTGGCTTCAACTTAAAACCAAAATCATATAACTCAAATGTAGAAAGTTCTCTTGTGTAGCAAAAACTTGAGAGGCCTTAAATTTGACTTGGACACGAGACTTGGGAAAAACTTTGCAAAATTTCTGAACTATAAACAACACATAAACTAAAAAACACAGCAACTTCTAACTAGCTAAAATAGACCAACAATCTGATTCAAACAAGATTCAAAAAGGGAATAACAACTGCAACACAAGACAACATGTGATTTAACAAAGATGTTTGCATAGTTTCTGCCCCTTATGTTGAAGGATGGAGGGAGTGAGAAGTAAGAACTAGAGAATCAAGAAGCACCTAAATTTACTTCATTCAGATTCACTAGGGATGCTAAAGATCCAATCATCAAAACTTTATTTATTATTCCAAGTGGATGCTAGTCAGATGTAGTGGCTATTGCAATTTAAGTTATCTTTGGAGCATTCCAAAAACTATTATTATAGATTTAAGGCAGTCCAATTAATGTTCATCACATCAACAATTATTATTTTATTCTTCTCATTTTTTATTTGTTCACTAGAGGCATACAACATTTTATAGTTACTCATAACATATATTTATTTGGTTACATGCTAGAAGAAGAGTTTATTGTGAAAAGTAACAGGAAGAAATAGAAATACAAAGACAATCCACAAGGTTTAGTTGAATTTTAATGCACAATGCACCACTTTCATATGATTAGGATTTAAAGCAATTTGGTTAATCAGTACCTTATTGTGAATTTAATATTAATGTATACAAAGTTCCTACTAAATAAAGTGGGGAGTGTGTACAATGATGTCATCATTTTTAGACAATATATCTATATTGAAAATGGTAAACATTATGGTTCCTTTTATATGCTCATCTCTCTCTCTCTATGATATTTGAACTGCCCATTTTGACAAGTTAGTATGTATCTCATGTTTAGTGCAGGTTGATGCTGCATTACAAAAATTACCTATTGTAGCACAATTTTCTAAACCGAGCTATAATGGGAAGATGGGCATTGACAAAGTGAAGGTTAGTATATTGTGAGTATTTTCTCCATGCATAAATTCTGCTAAATTTTTTATTTTAAATGTACAATTGAGAAATCATATTATGAGGGTAGTTGAAACAAGAAACAATGTGTAAATTATCTTTACTTCTACATTACCAATATATGAACGAGAAACAATGTGAGACCACAGGCAAGCCATTGATGGCCAATATATACAGGAGAATCTTCTTCTCATCTCCTACTGTGTACTATGTTCAGTGCTCTCAATTTGCTTATTGCAAAATGATTACAAGACGGCTTTTATTGTTAGGACTAACCATTTTAGTAACATATAATACAGTAAGTTTGGCCGATAGCAATGATATAGGAGGATGGCAACCTATTACGGCTACCTAGTATGGTGCTCCAGAAGGAGACAGAAGCATCAATGCTCTACTCTAACTTGTTGTTCTAATTTTGGTAAAATTACAATTTCTGAATTGGTTGGTAAAGTGTTTGAACCATCAAACAGTTCCAAACAAATTATGATTTTGGAAAAAGATAGATGTAAGTTGTATATGAGTGTAACATTTTTTTATCAATCATATTTTATGATCTATCATTTCACATTTCATTTTCTTTTCTTTTCATGTTTTGGAACAGGGCATATCATCCATGAGTTCTTTGATCCACATTTTTATGCTATCTTTTTTGTTTTTGAAGGATTTAAAACTTATATACCTAAACAGTCAAGATAGATGTGATTTAAAATGCACAAAAAATGATAAGGATTACATGAGCATGATTATGGAAAGAGTGTTTCCTTTCAAAGCATTCATTTAGAAGATAGGATTCATATTAAAACATGAAATTTAAAATAGAAGAGACCAAGCTGTCTTGGACCTAAAAGATTAAATTCCTTCTTTAAGTCATAGATCATACGATTATATCTCTTGAGCTGAATGGAACACTTGCACAATAAACCCAATGTGAGAAGCAAAGCAACCTTATCGCACTATCATGCACAAAACATTCTTGACTGAAAAGCCAATATATCCTAACTAATAAAATCAACAATTGCATATATAACAAATAGTAGTTGACTAAATTTACAAGTACATCTAAATAATGACAAATTGAGAATTCAAGATATCTTTTACTAAACTAAAAGTATTTTCTCTTACACTAACAAAGAAACAAGATCTTGTGAGGATGCAAGCTAGGTAGAATCTATATCATCCATGAGTTCTTTTTGATCCTACATTTCTACACTCTTTATTCTTGTTTTGAAGGATTCTATATCATCCACTAGTATTTTGTTACCTAATACAAGATGAGATGAACCTATTCTTATGCCTCTTAAAGATTGAGGGGTATCTATTCTACAAAAGTGGCCTGCACCACAGTCATAGTCTCATCCCAGACATCATGACTCTCAAGTCTGAACTTTGGTGGATAATCTAATTAAGGAACATAGTTACCCTTCCTAATTATATTCAACCAATTGAACTACAACCCTTTAGTAATAACTAATATCTTTAAATATTCATTGTCCTAAGATAACTATAAAATAATAAAAAATATTTTTAATTAATAATACAAATAAATTGAATACCAGCGATTTCTATCGGAATAAGTAAACTACTATTATAAATTTATATATAAAGTTCGATTACAAAATCCAGGACCTAAATATTTACAATAAAGCCAAATAACATTAATCAACAATACAATCAAGCACCCATAATGAAGAATACCTCTAATAGTTGATGCAAGAGGCTGATGTAGGTCTGATAACACTCTGTTGTGTTGATAGTATTGATAGATTAGAACTAAAAGTATCTATCAACCCTCTGAGAATCACTACCTAACAACCCCTTATTGATATTTCTGATCTCTGTGATTTTTGTAGCACTAAAATCACTGGTAAACAGGTCATAACAACAAGTTAAACAGACATAAAATCACAACCAGCATACCCAACACACCTAACAACACATATAAAATGAAACACTACAAGAAATTGCTCCCAAGCGATACAAAATACTCTCAAAAACCTGCTTGAAATAAATATTATATCAGACTGATAATATTTTTAGACCATCATAAACAAAATGGAAATGAGATGAACAAAATAACTACAAGCAGACAACTATCTAGGTAGGAAGTGGGCTTATGCCACCGTTTTAATATAATTAGGATCATTTTGTTTTGTGGGTCCTATAGGAGCTGTTATATGAATACACTAGAAACTCTTATCTTTTTGTTGATGCTGTGAGAGGGGGTATAATGCGGGATGATATGGGCCCAAAAGAGTGGCAATATGATGGAATTTATGTGGTTGATGATTTTTTATAAAGTTGATGAAATGAAAAGGGGGTTTTAAAAGGAGATTCTCGGCTTTCCACCAATATAGATTATGCTTTACTTTGAATTTAATAAGTAATTATTATTCATTTTCTATTGAAATTATGACTAAAGTCGATTGATATACTAATTGAAAACATCTATAGCTTTCAAAGCAGGATATCACATTTTTTGAATCCAAAACATGTATACATTCCATGTTTCACATACTATAGGATTAAAAGAAAGAAAAATTGAATTTCATGAAGTTTTGACCAAGTTAGATTGGTCGATGAGACATCTCGAGTTTTTATATTTTTAAAATTTGTAATAAAAAAATCATAATTAATTGTTTACTTGGAAAAAATTACAGGAAACAATATATACATCACACTAGGACATGAGTCCTCTACTTATATCTAAAAATTATAAAAAGTATTATCATTTTATTATGGCTAGGGTGGTGAGAAAGACATTTCACTTCTTATTTTCCTTGGGGAATTTAAAGTACCTCTTGCCTTGAAATTTCAAATTTTCACTCAAATAGATTTTTTTTTTTTTTTTTAAACAAACCCTGTAGTAGTTTAGGAAGCTACATTTCAATTTTATATAGATTCTATTCTTATATATTTTTTGAAATAATATAGATAACTTAATCAAAATTTTATGTCAAGTTTCCTAATTCTGATTTAAAATTTTTTTGCCACTAAAGTGCCTATTTTTCCATGATGATCCTACATACCCAGGGCCTTTGTTTGGTCAATTTTTATCTTTGGTTTTATTAGATTTACTTTTGGTAAAAGAAAACTAATTATCAGTTACTAGAAATAAAGGGAGATAAATTGATAAAAGTGAAAATTCAAAAGAAAAATATAAAAGACTTATAGAAAAGTCGATTAGGATATGTGTCTTGAAGGAGGAACTCTTTGGAAAAGGTTTGGAGTACAATATTATAAGTTATGAGGTTGGCATGTGTTTACATACGCATCCTAGTCATTGACCTAATATAATATTACACATCATTATAGATGGCCTTGAATTACAGAACAAGCGTATAATGAATAATGAGACTCAAGATTATACAAGTTCTAACATCTCCTGAAGGTTGACTAGCAAAATTTTCATGCATAATTTTGATGCTCATCCTCCATTGAGTGCAATTCTTGAAGCCCAATGGGATCTTGAAGATTGAGAAACATATAATTGTGAAGAGCTTTGGTGACTATATCTGCAAGCTGAGATTGTAATGAAACATGCAAGAAATCAACTTTACCTTCTTGAAAGAGCTACTTGACATAATGCATGTGAATCTTGATGTGTTTTTTGAACTAATGATGTGTATGCATGCGAGTTAGAATGTAAAGTTTTTTTAGCACTCGTACCATTACACATCACTCCTACCATTATAGAATTCCTTTTGGCATTAATAGAATATATATAGAACAAAGCTGATAAGATCATAATAGTATCACATTAAAGCTTTTGTTAACACTCTCATGCTATTACTTGCCACCCCTTCTTATGATTATATAATGTGTCTCAGCATTAATAATAATAAATATATATATATATAATGAAGCTAAGAAGAGTATCATATAAGAGATCAAAGTCACTGGATGTATGCATACATGTGTATAGATATGCATCTACAAACATATATATATTATTGTAAATGAAAAATGTGTTTTTTCCAAATGTTAATTTAGGCTAATTAAATAAATTCACCCAAAGAAATCATGAATTAACCTAGATAAATTAATATCAACTGGGAATCGATAATTGAAGTGATATTTGTGAATTTAGATGCGAAGGATAGTGTACCTAGCTATAGGAACCATGATGAAGAGTAATTTTGTTGTACAGATTTTGTTGAACCAATTCATCATGTGCAAAGGAATATCTCTAGATTGTAATAGATCCAGATCCTGTGTGTTTTGACTCCACACCTTGAGATATTGATCCTCTACTTTTCAATACTAATGTCGATCGTGGAACTACTATGTATATATGTGTGTCTATTATCCATTTATACAAAATATATACACACATATATACATACATATATATTTGTAATGGTGAAATTTGTATATTATGTCAATTCCCATTTAGTTTTGGGCCCATTTGATGGAATTTCTTAATATAACTACATATGTATATTTATTTATGTACATGTGTGTAGATATTTATCTATAGATCTTCACTATATATATAAATATGTGCATGTCTATATGTACATATATATAACATCTACACACATATATACATACATATATATTTATGATGGTGAAATTTTTATACTCATGTCAATCTCATTTAGTTTTGAGCCCATTTGATTAAATGTCTTAATACAATTACTACGTATATAGATGTATGTATATGTGTGTAGATACTTATCTACACATCTTCAATACACATAAATATGTGCATGTCTACATGTACATATATATAAAATGTACGTATGGAACTTAGGCAGACCTTAATAGTAGGTGTTTGCGGCATGAAGGGACATGGAGCTGTTTAAAAGACAAGTGAATAATAGAATGAGTTACTGATTTGTAGGGTGCCACGCAATCAAAGAGGGTTTCAATATCTTCAATATAGAGGGTGCTAGCACAGGAGTTGAAAACTAGGCCTTGAATTAGTGTACTAAAGTTGTTTCACAGCCTCACATATATGACATAGAAGTTGTTAATTGAGTTAAATTCATTTCCAATAGAGCTGTGTATAAACATATCAGAATGTACAACTCTCAATGGGTAAAATGTAACAAGTAATCTAGCTGCATATCTCTTCCTAGGGAATGATCACTTTCTTGCATGGCCAACTTCAAGAGTGTTAATCTAATGTATCTGCCAGAAACTATTACCAGATCATCTCAATGGTTTATGAATTGGATAAAAACATATAACAATTCAATGACTAACCCTCCAATCATAAGATATCATATTAAGTCCCACTATGCCAAGCTTTTATGTCATGCACATTTGTAGGTAAAAAATGTGTTGACTGCAGACTAGTTAAAAGAGGTAACAATGCACCTACTAATGCTTCCTACACCATTTTTATTAAATGGTGCAGGTGTATACCACACAGGTAAGAACATCATACATTGTTAGCATTTAGCTGCAAGCATGTATGTGTGATGATTAAGCTCAGCCATCACATATATCACTTCTTCCAATTGATATATTAATATTACCCAATTTATTTAGTTATATATCAGTTTGTCAACATGAACAAGCATTTTAGAGATTATTGACCCTTGTCACAAATAAATTCTAGGCTTATTGTGAAGGTCAGATTGGTATTACACCCATTTTTTGACCCAAGAGACGCAAAACAGTCAATTTACCATTCAGGTTACCTGAACCATAGATAAGACATATATAAAAAATAGATAAAAGGAGGAGGCTAAATCTACAGCCAATATAAAACATAAACTCAGCTAATAGAAGTAGATGGGAGGGGTGTTGACCTTTAGACTTGTCTCCTAAGGTTTGATTTTAATCTAAAAGACACACTCCTCCAAAGAGCCTGGCAACCAATGTCGTTCCATAATTTTAATAGGAAACTAGTTAATGTCTGCAGGACAGAGGACTAAGGCCATGATAAAGAGTATAGAAATAAATAAATATGGCCTCTTGGGGACAAGAATTTCCTCAATATAAATCACATTGTGCATTTTTATGGATCTGACAAATGCTGCTATCTTCAACATCATTAGGAAGATGAACATCCAGTATGATAAACTTATATCCTTGAAGAGAATGGGATTTTCCCCAGCTTCTAGTAATGAATGCCCATGCCTCTTCCCAGGATGTGAATTTCAAGAGGCGAATTTGCAAAATAAGGATGAATGATTACATCTTTCGACAATAGGCACAACCTGATCCAGTAATTGAATAAACCTCAGAGAAAATTTAGTTGCAACTCTTCTCCAAACATCAATTATGTAAAATATGAATGGTTGGAGGAACTAACCACAAAGAACATACTCTACTAAATTGCACCCACAATCAATTCATGAAGCTGCAATTTTATTCCAAGAGTCTAGAGAGCAATAGCAGACCTTCCTAGCAAGTAAGCCATGGGAAATTATGATTCAGGAAACTCATTGATCCTAATAGAATGTATAAAAGGAAAAATTATAGGATTACTCAGATTCTCTGTAGTGTTTCAGAAGAACCTTTTTTAAGATTCCTTAAGACTTGCATAGGAAATAAAACATAGATAGAAAGAGGAGAGCATAAACAGAAACATATTATCAATCAAAGATTCAAATACATACTTCCAAAACATTATCAGTACTTTGAAGTAACATACTTAATGTTTAGACTACAAAAGAGGAGATTAAGTGGACTATAAGGTTGTGTAGCTCTATGGAAATAAATTCACAAGTTTGGACACATGTGCCACATAAATGATGGAAACAAACCTATGCCTTTACATAAAAAAGTTCCCACAATGGTACGCATGTCTGATTTGAAAACACAAATGCTAATTCATATTTACCATTCTGAAACATACTAGCACCAAAACATGTACATCTTTCCAAACAAATCCTGGCATCCAAATGAAATAATAAAATGACTTCAAACAAAGGTTAGCTAATCCTCATGGCTAGTCCATGGCCAACCCAAAGAGAAGTTCAGAAAAATCAAAAGCTAAACCTTTTTAAAGATCTGCTATGAACACTGACTAACTTAAAATGGTTATAGTGCATGAGCAACTATAGATCAGAACCCGACTTTGAGGAGACCTTATGAAGCATCTTAACGAAAATATGAAGATGGATAAGATGCACTAGCTAATGGCAGACTAGCACCAAGGCTAAAATTGCCATAATTGCTAGATGCTCCAAAAGACCCAGTCCCATACAATGAGGAATACAGATTGTCAGATGGAAACAAATGAGACCTCAAAAGAAATTGCAGCCGTGAAAGTTGTAATTAAGTGCATTCAAGATCACAAACTTGAGTCGTAGATGTCTCCAGAAAATCTTGAAAAGTGTGTGGCTCAGTTAGAGAAAGCTAAGGCTGACAGAAAAAGATCTGCTGCAGAAGCTGTTAAGTCTCAGACTAAACAACCTCATGTAAGTAATAGTGGTGGTGTTGTAGCATCCACTGCTGAAAGGATTCCCACTGTATATGCCTCTTCTATTGGTACTGACAGGAGCCTCCTATGCCCTGGTGTGACAAGTTATAGTTTACCTACCTCAGGTGCTTATGACAGGTCAAGTCAAAGCATCTTAGGATCACCCTATGGAATTGGAAGCAGGGGTGTAGTTCCTTCTCTTTTCAGTAAACATGCTTCTTATATAATAATTGAAAACTTGACTTGACTTGCTTTTGGCATGGTGCAGGATGACTATATTATTTTGATATCATTTTCTTGTTTCAAATGTTTTTAACATTTTAGCTTGACTTGAACTATCAGGATTGATGTGTAATGCCTCACTAGGGAATCCAAAGAACAAATTATAAAGTAATGAATTATTTGAATAATTTTTTTAAAAAAGTCATTCTATTATACAAATTTCCTAAGGATTCCAAGATGACGTTACTTAAAACATTATAATTAAGAACATCACACCCAAATATTAAAATCATCAAGCATGAGTACAATACATTGTTATTCTTAAATGATCCACTTTGCAAAACTTATACAATTCAAGACATTTATATATTTTGATTACATCTAGTGAGATTCTTATAAATCTAAATACATCAAAATGATGTTACAATGAGTACGCTCATAAGCATGAGGTAAATATACAATAGGGGTAATGATCTTCTCATATCAAATATCCACATCTGAACACGTTCAGTGTCCACTATCATGATCAATGAAGTAAGAAGAACCAACTACAAGTATGATGTCATCTGTAAGAGTAACCAATGAAATTGTAGCATGGTTTCCACCCAACAGCGTGGAACCCGAAGGTCGACTCCCTCTGTGCTAGGAGATAATATCAAGGTAAAGACCAGTCAAACAAATAACCAAGAACATACATTCACGTTACATAGGTGACTACACATATGACATGACCACAAAAATCAAAGTATTCATATCATATTTTTTTTAGAGATGACCACAATATAATAGTTAACTTCACACAAGGGACTACAATCATGCTTTAAGGACATGAATGTCTCATCACACTAGTTGTTCCTAAGTTACCTAGTGAATCTTCCTAGACTCACAGAGCCCTCTTCGAGTTACCACGGAAGTCTCTACCAATTCTGGCCCTTAGATAAACTCATGTGGAGTGGAGTTACCTTTCAGGAAGACAAGGTAGACGACTAAGCCATTCCAGGCCTTCTCAACCTACCCTCAATCTATACAAGCATTAAGGCACTAGGTGAGGCATTCCGTTAATCTTTATTATTTAATGAACCCCAAGTTTATTTATTAAAGTTTTCACTGAATTACAAAAACCCACGATAGGTTACTCTTGTAACCACTTAGGGTTTCGGCCCCTATCTTAAGCCACTCTTCCTATAAACATGACGCAACTTCAAAATACTAACGACTGCCATCGTGCATAAGAAACAAAACCATAGTAGAACATATCTCATTCGTGGCCCAATCATTGAACAACTCAACACCTTTAAGGTGACAATTAACTCTTGCATGGAAAAGTCCCAAAATAGATCAAGGTATTTAAAACATCAATACCCAAATATTAAAAACTCTTTTAAAATCAACACTCAAGCCTCTGGAAGAAAAAGTACACATATCTCAAAATCAGATACAAAGAAAAACCATTAAGTACAAAAAGCAAAATCTTGAATGATCACATCATCCACATGACATAGACCATATAATCTCATAATACCTCAAAGGTAATCAATACATCATGCATGGTTTAATTCCAAAATACCACATAGGTTCACTAAGTAACGAACAAGGCCAACTTGTAAATAACGATACCAAACGAATACCACGTCTCACATAAAATAAACAAATCATTCTAAGAGATCCCTATCTCAAAATCTAACATGAGATTACAATCAAGAGGTTAAACAACATGACAATACAATATTTCCACATTCTAAGTTATTCGTTACTTAATCACTAATTTTACTCCATTTAGTATTTGCTAAAATAACAAATCTCAAAATATTTATTTTCATATCAAAAGTAGACTTAACTTTGAATATAAATCAAATGATTATAATCCCCGGCGAATCAAAACTACAATTATAATTGTTATTAACCACAACTTTAAATATTATCTTCTATACATGCTTATACATAAATAACTTTTCATAATACTTAAATTTCTTTTAATTCTACTTACAAAGAATAGGTACAATTTAATGAATTCCAACTTCTAATAAGTAATTTTAATATTAAAACTTTAATTTAAAATCTCAACTTAATTGAATAATAAATATATTTTCAAGTCTTAACCAAGAGATTACTACAAATAGAAATTTCAATTAAATTGAAAACACTACATATATCTATAAATATAAATAGATATTTGTCTTTATTATTCATATCAATTGACAAAGAATAATATAGGAACTATTGTAATTATTAATCAGCTAATTAAATGTCATTCAATTCTAAGATAAACTTGAACATTTCTTTATAAGATTAAAGCTTAATCAAATTTCTTATTAACAAAATAAACAAAACTGATTGTTTACAGCCACACAATTACAGAAGGTATTCATGCTATGCATGATAAACACAAATTTTGCATGCACAAGTTTCAGAGTATTTAATACAACATCAAAGAGGAGATCCATGCACCATGCACTTTACAAAAGATTACAGAATAAAACCTAGGGTCAGAAGTTTACCCTACAAGGAATATACGCCATGCTGAGGGAATTTGTCTATTATGATTGAGTGCTTCAGCTACATGTCAGGTTGACAATAAAATTAGGAGATTGTTTAAAAGTCTACACCCTTCTATATTCAAGCGTTGCAACTGTGACAGGCGCTAATAGCTTCAGGGAGGTTATTTAAACTTTAAAATATTTCTATTATGTTCAAGAATTGTGCATGAAATCAGGGAGATGGTTTAAATCTATACACCAAACTATGTTCAAGTTACTAATGTATCAGGGTTCATTTTAAGATGTTCGCCGCCTTCCATGTTTGTGTATTGCAGCTGGGACAAGGTACTAATGAAATCAAAGAAAACGCAGCAAAAGAGAGATGCCGATAAACTCAGGGAAGTTATTTAAATCGACACACCCTACCATGTTCAAGTGCGGCAGTTGTAACAAGCAGCGAAAGAAATCAGGGAGGTTATATAAAACGCCCACTCCCTTTCTATGTTTAAGTGTTGCAACGAAGACAAGTTGTTAATGGAATCAAAAGGGGTAATTAAACCATGACAAAAAAATTAGTTTCAATTGTTGCAACTACAATAGAATCAAGGAGACTATTGATGATACTCAATGAAATAATCTGAAGAATAGGCGTGCGCCATATACCTGCAAACTGAAGGTTAACAAAAAGAAGAGAGGGGCGGAAGTTTAAAGTTTAGATTTTAGTTAAAGATATGGCCACAGGTTAAGCTCATTTAAACACCGTATCCTTTTAACATCAATATCACATGGCTTCAACTAAATGGAGGTAGTTGGTATAGTCAAGAAATGTGGTGTGAACCAACAGGATAAAATAATCTATTCAGAGTAGACACGCAACCCAAGCTTCCTCCAAGTTGAGATGGTTACGGTTACAAAATTTGTGAGAAGCCGTTTTCTATAATTCAAATAGTAGATTTCAACAGATATAACGAATTTCAGAAATACAGAGTTGTCAAAGAAAGCGTCAATGTTTCCCAAACCAATAAAAGCACGGCTTTCTCAAACCAATAAAAACCTACTGCAAGAAGGCACATCATTTTATTAAAACACAGGATGATTAAGGAAATTAGATTAAAAGAGTTGGAAGGACAGGGGCGACGCCCTTTTTAAAGTTTTCAAACTGCCATAAGATAAAATTTGCACCTATATCATACATAACCTACTATAAATACCATTCGGGCCATATCGGGAGCTTTACGGCGTAAGAAGAAACAAGATCAAATACATGCAAGATTATTAATAACTATATTTAGCCAATAAGACAGGCAACCAAAATAATGAAGAAATTAATAAATTCTTCCTACAGATTTCCTTATAGCTGGATTTCAATCTTGTTATCAATTTTCCTATTGTTTTCTTTGATTCTTTAAAACTAATCAATCTAATTTTGTTTCTGATGTTTGTGCAGGTAATTTAGCAAATAAATTCTTCATATAGAAAAATCAAGTACCATAAACAGCATTCAGAAGATTCTATTCAAGTACATACAAATCAAAGAAGAAAACCTAGATTTTCAACCAATTTGAATATTGCACCCTTCAGACCTGATTCAAAGCCTAAACCTAAACAATTCTTCCAATTTTCTTTTTTTAAATGCATTTAATTACCTCAAGTTACAAAACTCAACTGATTGTAGTCATGCATTTGAAAATTGCTCAATCAGTTATAATCATTAAATATCTGAGATATTATCTTTTAACTCGAACACAAGTTTTCAGATATTTATAACTTGTTGAAAGCAACCTCTTTTAGAATATTTGTTTTTCACAAAAATCTTATTTGCACAATTAATTCCACAATTACATTTAAATAATTACCTTTTTCAAAATTAAACATTCACCTTTAAAATAAATAACTTGTTTAATTTAACTTAATAAATCAAACCATAGTCATAATTATTAGTTCCTGCGGGTAGGCAGGTATACTTATGCATTAGGAATGCACATTTCCTTAAACGACATGAACATGTCCATTTCATACATTTGTATATTGCTTTTTATAGTTTGGGTGGAAGCTAATTTTATATATTGGAAAATTAGCATCTATTTCTATTAAAATTGGAATGGACACATAAATCATTTGGTTTCAAGATTGGAAAATGAGCGCGCAAATTCGGTGTCAGAATTTTAATAAGAGCATAGTTCAAGGCGGCTAGAGATGCGTAATCCATGAATCGCAGTTAAAATGCATTAAGATGCCAGAGGTAGCGGCGCGCCGGAACTGATTAATTAAAATTCAGCCGAGAGCATAGTTTATCAAAGTAGGTAAAGTGATGCATGAAGTCGTCACGTTAAGATGGCATTGAAATGCAGAGGTGCGGCGTTAGATTAAAACGGGAGGCCGCTAACCCGGGGTACCAGTCTGGGTTGGACCTTATTGAAAGCGTTGGGAGGAATATTGCAGAGTCCCTAGGACCCCTTTGAACTTTGGGGACAGGCTGCCTTCGGGATTCGATACATTAAAATGGTGGACAGTGAGAGACAAATTGCTTGAGGTCAGAAGAGGTAAGTTTTCATTTTTTAGTCTATTTGATACAAGAAGTGCAAGTAGGGTTTCATAGTGCTTGAAGGCATTCATATACTTTGATTATAAATTCGTATTTTAAACTACTGTTAGTATTGTTCATTCAAATTTCTTGTTGAAATGCGAAGGTTTCATCTGCATTTGATAGGAATTATGTAAAAATCCTCTTGTTCATTTTACTTCATGCATGTGAGTTGACAGTGTGTTGCTTTGAGCTTTTCCGTATATTAAACTACTTTCCGTACTATCTATTTGATTTTTTTTGTTGAAATGCAAAGGTTTCATGTGTGTTTGATAGGTATTATGTAGAAATCCTCTTGGTCATTTTGCTTCATGCATGTGAGCCCTGAAGAGTTTGTATCTCTTTTATTGCTGCAAGGTGGTCCCATAAAGAGGGCTTTGGAACCAAAATTATGTCAACGTGTGCGATAATGAGAGCTTTTCAACAATGAGTCATAATGTGTTGCTTTGAGCTTTGCCGTTGTCATGAAAGCATAAAGGATAGAGGGATTCTGTTAAAAGTCGTGGTTGTTGTCCTCGTAGGCATAAATGCAAACAATGGGAGCATAAAGAATACAGTAGAAACCTTTTACCTGTCAGCAAGCATAAAAATTATGTCGGATGTCGTCGTTACTATTTTTGTATGTTGGGGTTATAAAAAACTATGTCAAAAATGTTGTCAAGTCCAAATTACAATGTTCCCATAGAGCAGTTAAGTAATATTGCTTTTCGCTTTTTATTTTGTTTGATACAAGAAATGCAAGTAGGGTTTCATAGTGCTTTAAGGCAATTGTATACTTTTATTATAAATTCGTATTTTAAACTACTTTTAGTATTGTTTATTCGAATTTCTTGTTGAAATGCGAAGGTTTCATCTTCGTTTGATAGGTATTATGTAGAAATCCTCTTGTTCATTTTGCTTCATGCATGTAGTCCTGTAGAGTTTGTGTTTTTTTTATTGCTGCAAGTGGTCCCATAAAGAGGGCTTTGGAACCAAAATTATGTCAACGTTTGCAATAATGAGAGCTTTTCAACAATGAGTCGAGAGTGTGTTGCTTTGAGCTTTTCCGTTGTCATGAAAGCATAAAGGATAGAGGGATTCTGTTAAAAGTCGTGGTTGTTGTCCTTGTAGTCATAAATGCAAACAATGGCAGCATAGAGAATGCAGTAGAAACCTTTTCCCTACCGGCAAGCATAAAAATTTTGTCAGATGTCGTTGTTACTGTTTGTGTATCTTGGGGTTATAAAAAACTATGCCAAAAATGTTGTAGAATCCAAATTACAATGTTCCCATAGAGCAGTTAAGTAATATTGCTTGATAGAACAATTTTAGGCTTCATGCAAAAGAGTAGTCAAATTCATTGCTAGAAGATTTGTGGTCCAATAACCTGTCAGAATTAGCTTGTGTAGTTAATCTTGTTTGCATTTATACTTGTGTCTCTTGAACCTGGAAAAATGCTTGGTAGTGTTTAAAATGGTTTTTGCTATTAGTATCCATCGCAGTAGGAGTACTATATATTGCTATTCTTTTAGAAAAAACAAAGACATGGTTTTTGTTTTCTAATGAAAGCTTTTTACATGGTGCAATGCTTTTGGTTGCAAGAAAAGAGGTCGTGTAGCGGTCCAGCTGTGGCAAATTCTTCAAGCAAGTAGTACAAGGTGAGTTTCTAGAATGAACCTTCTCTTTTGTTTACAATTGCATATAGTAAACAGAGAAAAAGGTTAATTCAAGATTCTCACTATATTGATTGTACTTGTAATCATATTGTTGCTTTTTGTTACAAGGACAATCTTTGCAAATGGGTATTGTGAGTGGCATATGCATATGGTTCATAAAAATTAAGCATTTGAGGTTCAAAAGTAGATCTTCGTTTCAAAAAATTAACCTTTTCAAATTTTGAGAGTTTGATTCTGAATCCATATGCATGCTTTGATTAAAACTGCTGGCTAAAGATGCATAATTCATTAATTCAAAATCAATGCATTTAATGGCATCTGACTAGAGGCGAGGCTGTTTGTTTGTATTGCTAATTAGTCTTTGAATATTTAACAATTAAAAGAGATAAATAAGTATGATTATCCTTGGCCACATTTCACATTTTGGCCTTTCATTGTGCATCTTAAATAGAAATTGGGTTTTGCATTGTTGCAATGCATTTGGATACTTTGATTCTAAAATCATAGTTTAGATCATTCTAAGTGTTATCGATTCAAACCTTTCCTTGCAATACCAAGAATTCATCTGAATCTTGGAGGCAACGTACAATTGTCTATAATTATCCTTGGCCACATTTCACATTTTGATCTTTCAATCAAAGTCAATTAACAAAGTAGCAGTTAGACCTAAAGAAGGTTGAAGGACTATGCGGATAGAAAACCATATTTTCGACAATGGCTAGACAACTTGTTGAAATTGTTGTACAAACTTTAAAGCAAATGCATTTTCCCTTCTATTTACTTTCATTGTACATCTTAAATGGAACTTGGGTTTCACATTGTTGCAATGCATTTGGATACTTTGATTGTAAAGTCATAGTTTAGATCATTTTAAGTGTTATTGATTCAAATCTTTCCTTGAAATACGAAGGATTCATCTGAGTCTTGTAGGCAATGTACAGCTGTCCTATAGAGAGAGCTTTGGAACCAATGAGTTGTTATCAAGGATAGAGGAATACTGTCAAATATTGTGGTTATTGTCATCATAGGCACACATGCAAAATATGGAAGCATATAGAAAGCAAGTTAACTCTTCAATAATCCCATGAAACATAGTCTTTGGCAGCCATCCATGCCGCGGGTTTTACATATATATGTGTGCATGGTATATGTATATAGATACATGTATTTATGTCACCATGTATGTATGTGTGTATATAACAAATTACTGTTGCATTTGCTTTAAATGCATTTTTGTGGATGGCGCCAGCTAGCCATCCAGTCATATTGTGATTAAATAATTAAGAATAAGTGCTAAATAATTGAAGTAAAATGACCCCATTCAGTTAGCAGATCGATTTTTCTCAGCCCTTTACATGTTAACTGAGAGTTTTGAAGCTTTTGTTGTTCATTGACAGTCTTTGAAGCTTAAATGTCACAATATATGTAGCATTTTACCAAATAGCTCTATCATTCATGATCATTTAGGCAAGTTCATATTTCCTTATTCATCCTTGTATTGTCCCATATCTAAATAATTAGGCAATTGCTAGTTAGCCTTTAAGTACCTAGTAATTCAAAGAAAGAAATGATTGCAATCAGCTTTGTGTGCATTTGAACTATTAATCAAAGGCAACTAACAAACTAGCCCTAGAAAACCATGTCCGTGTTAATGTGTTGAATACCATGTATTTGTGCATGGGTGTATATGAATACAATGAGTTGTGGTTTCTACCATTGTGTAACGCTTAGTATTACTTGTACAACCAAGCAATATGCAAGTAGAATTCATAGTTCATAGCATCCAAATACATTCAAGGATAGATACAAATCAAGGTTGTTAGCATCCTGATAAGGAAGATGATGAGATACATCCAATTAATGTATGTCACAACATCTTATAAACAATAATTCCTATCAAACGCAGATGAAACCTTCGCATTTAAACAAAAAAATTTGAATAAACAATACTGGTAGTTTAAAATCTGAATTTATAATCAAAGTACAGTACCTTAAGCCTATGACCCTAGTTTCTTGCCAGCCGGACTAAAGAGCAAGCAATGTACTTATATTTGTCTGTAGCCTTGTTGTAATTTGGTTCTGTGTTTCTGGCGTTTTTAACTCAAGATACAAAAACAGTTTCGACTACATCTAACAGAATTTTTCTGCTTGTCGGCAGGAAAAAGGTTTCCACTGTATTCTTTATGCTCTCATTGTTTGCATTTATGCCTATGAGGACAACAACCATGAATTTTAACAGAATCCCTTTATCCTTTATGCTTTCATGACAACGGAAAAGCTCAAAGCAACACACTGTTGACTGATTGTTGAAAAGCTCTCATTATCGCACATGTTGACATAATTTTGGTTCCAAAGTCCTCTTTATGGGACCACTTTACAACAATTAGAAAAATACAAATTCTATAGGGCTCACATGCATGAAGTAAAATGAACAAGAGGATTTCTGCATAATACCTATGAAACGCAGATGAAACCTTTGCATTTCAACAAGAAATTCGAATAGATAATACTAAAAGTAGTTTAATATACGGATTTATGCCTACGAGGACAGCAACCATGACTTTTAACAGAACCCCTCTATCCTTTATGCTTTGATGACAATGGAATAGCTAAAAGCAACACACTATCGACTTACATGCATGAAGTAAAAAAGTAGTTTAAAATACGGGTTTATGCCTATGAGGAAAACAACCACAACTTTTAACAGAACCCCTCTACCCTTTATGCTTTGATGCCAACGGAAAAGCTCAAAGCAACACACTGTTCACTCGTAGTTCAAAAGTTGTCATTATTGCACGTTTTTAGATGATTTTGGTTCCAAAGCCCTCTTTATGGGACCACTTTGCAATAGTCAATAATATATAGACTTTGCAGGGCTCACATGCATGAAGTAAAATGGACGAGAGGATTTCTACATAATACCTATCAAACGCAGATGAAACCTTTGCATTCCAACAAGAAGCTCGAATAAATAATACTAAAAGTAGCTTAAAATATGAATTTATAATCACAGTATAACAATGTCTTAAAGCACTAAGAAACCTTACTTCCATTGTTTGCATATTTTGGTTTCAAACATTTAATTATTGGTTTCAATGTGGAATGAAATGAACGGACCAAATAGAAATAGAATGACCCCGCGCCGATTGGAACGCTTGAAGTGTTTGTACCTTTACCGCGTGCGGTTGCGTTACTTGGACTATGTGAATCTCAAATGTCATAGTGTATGGGTACATGTGTCAAGTAGCTTGTTCCCAGGTCTTGACTCTGCAGCAACAACATCTCCTGTGACTACACAGATCTGCAAAATAACAAAAAATGAAATGCTCAAAGTAATTAGAATTCATCTCTAGTCACTAAAATCTATATTGCATGATAAACAAGCAAGAACCTTTGAGTAGATGAAGGTCATGAACATTGAACCAATAGTAGGACAGTCGCCACAACATTTAAGTAAACCTATGGTGTAGACTCCCTTTTCCATTATCAATTTTATTCCCAATTTCATCCATGAAGAACTTTGTCAACCTCTAGATCCTGCTATTAGCCATTGCTTTGATCCATGATTTCCATTTCTTTCATCAATGAATTCCATATCTTTGATCCATGAAGAACTTCTTTAGCCTATGCATCCATGTATTCTATATCTTTGAGGATATTCTTCATGGATGACATTGGGAATACATTTGATAATGGAAAAGAGAGTGTTGAGCATAGGTTTCCTTAAATGTTGTGGTGACTGTGATACTATTAGTTCAACGTTCATGACCTTTATCTACTAAAAAGTTCTTGCTCATTCATACCTTGGTAATTAAACCTGTGATATTGTATTGCATATGTCTCATGTTCTTCACCTTGAAATGTCCATACTGAAATACAGTAATAGAAAGTAATAAAGTAATTATAGCAATACAAAATAATTCCAATAAAAACTAATCAAGAGTAATACAAAATACTTTACAACACGTTGTGTGTTACAACTGTCAGTGAGTTGTTGTTTTTACAACACCATGTGTTTTACAATCTACAGTTTAACAAAACAATAGTCAAGAATTAAACAAAAATAGATAATGGAAACTCAAATTCAATGTTTTAGTTTCCATTTATCATTTAACAAGTCTTTCAACATCCTAATCAGATACACTCTTTACATTTTATTTCTTTACTTTTCTGCCCTCATTCGAATGGCAGGGGAACCATACGTGAAGCCACTGAATAACCCTTCCATGATTTGATGGAGCTGGTGTGAGGTGATTTCATGAAAGCTCAAGTGTCATAGTATATGTGGCGTAGCAGCTAATAAGTCCATCTTACATTGTGTTGATGACAATTTAATTTGTCTCATGTGTCTCTGAACCATTAATCAAAGTCAATTAACAAACAAGTCAATCTTGCACTTGACTCATGCAAATTAAGTCAATTCTATCATTAATCATAGTGATAGCAAACAAATGCTTGTTAGATGATCTCATTGTTGAAACCCTACTTGCATTTTCTAGTTGCATGTACCTGGTGTAAACATTTAATTATTGGTTCTTGATAATGGAATGAAATGAACTTGAACAAATGGAAATAAAATGGTCCCATGGAATTGGAACATCTATGTTTACATGGCTTTAGCATGATAACAGATTTGTGTGCATGAGACTTATTTGAAACTCAAGTGTCATACTGAATGTGGCATATTAGCTAGTTGGCTTAACATGATAGCTTTCAAACAAGTTAATTCAGTGAGCAATCAATCTAGTTTGCTGATGAATTAATTGTGTTCCACGGTTGGTCATAGCCAATTATTGGAAAAGTTGTAAATGCCATGGATGAAATAATATGGATAAAATTCTAGTTTCTAGTTTACTTGAAATGCAATGAAAAAACTACTATGAAGGCATAAGACAAGGTTGTGTAACATATTTCCATTCCTTTATCTAATTTCTTTGGACACAAATGCTTTACACACATTGGTTACATCGTCACGTCATCTCTGATAAAATGAAGACCCTGTTGATTACTTTTTGGCGTGAGTATATGTCATGATACACCTACATCAAGCACTTCTGGCTTGATTTACTATATATGGGTGAAAGGCAATAGTGTTACTACCTGATTGCCACTGCCACTTTCTCTAATGTAAATTGGTACCGAGTATAGTGGCATCCAAAAATGCATGGGCCTTATGTCACAGGTTACCTCGGGAATCGCGAGAAACTTAGATGAAAATTCATTACAAGTTAATTTAAAACATCATACACAAATCAATTAAACCAATCATGGCCGACTCATGCAAAAAAAAAGACTTCTTGAAAGGCTTTATAGACAAAGGAAATAAATACAATTTATGGCCAATTGCAAAATCTTGTATCTTCCTTCTGTTTCATATGCTGCAAAACCATTCAACTGACTATATTTGTCTATTAATTAACCACTCCTTTCTTCAATACATCTGCTTATTCTATTGCTTTCGGTATTATTTCATGAAAGCTGAAATGTCATAGTATATGTGGCGTAAGAGCCAATAAGTCCATCTCACATTATGCTCATGACAATTTAATTTGTCTCATCTGTCCCTGAACCATTAATCAAAGTCAATTAACGAACAAGTCAATCTTACAGTTAGCTTGTGCAAATTAAGTCAATTCTATCTTTTACTCATTAATGAAATTAACTAATCAGTTTAACAAGATAGCTTTGAAACAAGTTAGGTCAGTCATGAATAAAGCTATTTGACTAACGAGTCAATTGAGTTCAATAGTTAGTCATAGTGATAGCAAACAAATCCTTGTATGATGATGTCATTGTTGAATTTGCTTGTGTGTCCCTATCTGTACTTTTGCTATAGCTTGAAGCAATGTTGCTTCATGGTTCAAGTATTAAGTGTAACTGGAAACCTTTCTTGACTTACATCCATTGATTTAAATCTATTTCGAAACCATAATTGCAGTGGTTCTTTAAGCTCGATGCAAAACAGCAATATAGTTAAAATGCATCGCAAAAGCCTATAGAGAACCATGTTTGCACTATTAGTTTCCATTACACCATCATTGTCATCCATTGCAATTATAATTTTGGCAGTTGTTTGCACAAATTTTTTTTCATGCATTGTGAAACCCAACTTGCATTTTTGGGATATAATGAAGCAAAATAGAAAAAAATAGCCATTTGTTGCCTTGAGTAACTTGTCTCTTGGTGTTCATTCAACAAGCACAAGAGCTTCTGCTTTGTCACTGTAAACGTCCCCTTTCTATTGATAAAAGCTGTCAGTTTTCTAGCCTATGTCTTTGCTTAAATTTATTTGTATATGTCATTTTCTTCTAGACTCCCATTTAAAAAGGAAACTCCATATTCTACTACCAAAGAAAATGCATTAATGTCAAAGGAGTTTGAAATTGAAGATAACAAACCTAATAGCACTCACTTGGATAAACTGTTTTTCTATAGTGACAATTTTATTGGCTCCTAGTGTCAAGGCAAGAATACTTATGCATTTGGTTGAAATGCTTTTATTAGTTCCTGCTGGTAGGCAGAAATACTTATGCATTTGCTTGGAATGCATTTAACTGACAACATTCACCAATCACATTTCGCCACTTAACATATTGCTTATTTTTTTGTATAGTTTGAACTTGGAGAGCTATTTTATATATTGGAAAATTAGCATTTATCTATTTTTCTATTCGTCCGAGTAGCTTTATAAATCATTTTCCGTTTTAGAAATTCGGGAAAATGCGAACGCATAAATTGATTAAATAAATTTAAGCAAAGGCATAGTTTAAAAGGTGGTGGCTAGAGGTGCATAGTCCATGAATGCAGATTAAATGCATTAAAATATTAGGAAACTGCGAGCGCATAAATTGATCAATTAAAATTAAGCAAAGGCATAGTTTATCAAACTGGCATGTAGACGTACGTGATCCATGAATAAAAATTGAATGCATTGCACGGCATCTGGCTCGAGGTGAAGGCAGTGAAATCGCTTGGAGGCCACGCGTGGCTAGGGTACTTTGGTCATTTAATATAGAGTTAAGTTACTTGCTATGCATTTCTATTACTTTGCGTGTGTTTTTTTTTGTTTGTAAACTCTTGTTACGGGAAGAGTTTGCAGCCACTAAAAGCAAGAGATGTCTCACAGTTTAGGCCCACACCTAGAGTAGGTTGCCGACGCAATGTTGTTACTCTCGACGGTTCCTTTCTGTGTTCTACAAATTACATGATGATTTTATGCTATAGTCTTTAATTCCTCTCTGATGCTACATGTGTGTATGTAACCGCGCTTGTTCATATACATTTTCTGTGCATATCTTGGGCACATAGATGCATATATGCATGTATCGACTAGATATCTATGCATATATGTATTTGCATACATGTATGTATATGTATATATAGGTTGCATTTAATATTGTATATGCATGTAATCATATGGATGCATATATGTTTATAACCATAGATCATTATTATCTTTACTGGATGTCACGTACATATATACATGTGCGCATATATGTGTGTGTAGATATCTTTTCACAAACAATTTTACAATGAGGCCAAAGGTTTATGAAGGTTCAAAAGGACACTTCTGCGGACCATTCCTCAGACTAATAAATAGTTTCTTTCATCAGTTTTCTTTTATTTTAATGTCCATAAGCACATTGGGTTTCATAGTGCTCAACCTATGCTATTCTTCAGAGACTAGTCCCTTGGGCAAGCAATTGTCTTTTGTCCAATGTAGAATGTGGCATCCTAACAATAACTTGACACTTATGAGCTCTCTAAAGACTGTATATCTTCAATTACTGCAAAACTGTTCCATAGTGCAAGTTTTAGAGCCACTGTTCTATTAGCATGTCCCATAATAGGACCTTATAAACAATATGAGGACAATGTGTTAAAAGCACTTTACAAACTGTCAGGCAAATGCAATTTACAGATATAAGCTTAAACTCCACAATTGCTTTTATCTCTCTCATTGTCATTAAAGCATAAAGCAAAGAGGATTTTTTCGCAACTTCTAATTTTTTTTCTTTTACACGATAATTCACTTTATTAATTAATGAATCAAATTATCTTAATTAATTTATTTTCTTTTTCCTTTTGTCATTTCATATCTAATTAATTACATAACTGTTGAATAGTATTTATATACATAATAATTAAAACAAAGAAATAATTATAACTATCCTTGTGCACATTTGACCAATGAAACAAAGTCAATTAAAAGATCTAATTCCACTTATTCACTGATAGTATTGGCATGCAATTTCCTTGAAAAGTCTTGAAAAAGAGGATTACTCAAACACCAATAAGGATTTTGATTTGTAACATTTCTATCCAAATCATCTTCATTGAATAAGATGTTGTGGCATACATTAATTGGATGTATCTTATCATCTTTCTTATCAGGATGCCAACAACCTTGGTTTGTATTTCTCCTTGGGTGTATCTAAATGCCATGAGTTATGAATTCTACTTGCATGTGGCTTCATTGCACAAGTAATAGTAAGTGCTACATAATGGTACAAAATAAACTTATGCATATGGAAATGAAATGACCCCATTTAGTTAGAAAATCAATATTTATGTCGCTTTCACTATTAAGTGATAGCTAGTTTGGAATTAAACAATAGCTAAAAATTGTTTTTACCATAACTTAACAGTGCTAGCACAAGTCAATGTTGTTTTTTGCCTTAGTATTGATTAGTTGTTGTGGCCTATTTACACTTTTTTAGGTGCTTAAGCAAATATGGGATCTATTCCATTGATTTCTCCTAAAGAGCTTATGCCACCATTGCAATAACAGAATTACCCTGGTGCATGCATATGCAAAAAAAAATGTTCTATATTATAGGGTACACAAATAGCAACAAGTATTTAAAAATTAATAAAAATTCAAATGAATCTACATAAGAATTATGTTTTCTTTCTATGAATAACATAGCATATGCCACTCACTGTACTCATTTGTCTAATTTGTCCTTGTGACAGGGTTCAATGCTTTCAACTGTATATAAACAAATACGCACAAACTACACTAGGAAAGATTGCTTGTCCCTATCACAATTTGTACATTTGTACAAGTATACTTGATCATTCGATAGCAGATTACAAGGTCTGTTTTCCAATTTGTCTTTTTGCTTTTCTTGAAATGCAATTGAAATTCTTCAATATAATAACTGCATAAAGTTCTTTTCCATGTATTCATTTTGTCATCTTGTATTCCTCATTTCTTTGAACATAAATGATTTAGAGGGCTGTTTCCATAAATACAAACAAGAAAATGCATTATACACAATTGCAATAGTAATTTGTCTTCGAGCGATAGAACAGGTTTTTCTTATGTGTTAGTATGTTATACTTCCTCTATACAATATCCATAGAATAGAATGAACTGCTAGCATATAATTTTTAAACCCTGTTTGCAGTTTCAAATAGCGTTTAGAGCCATAAGTCTTTGTTTTATGTCAACTGGTTTTTACCTATATGCATTTAAGGCAAATTTTTTCATAGGACTGTTTATAGCTGTGGCAAGTTGCTATGCAGTTTGCAAGTTAACGTATGTTTAATCTTCCTGTTTTACAAATAAAAGCCTACAAAGTTAATTTCAAAAGCTGACATGGCACATGAGTACAATGAATGATGTACTGCATCACTTATAGACATGATGCAATATTTTTCCATGGTCTTGCTTACATGCAAAATGACATTAAACACAGTTTTTTTTCTCACATTGCCAATTTCACTATGTGCTTTAAACCTCTAAAATAAAGAGAGGCGAGAAGAAGCCCTTTATTACCTCAAATACCTTTCATTTAGTTTTGGATCATGTACCGTCTATAATGCTATAAACTCTCCCGAATGAGACTTCTAGAATGAAAAACAATACTACAAAGTAATAGTGATGTAGCTTAAGTCTATAATGGACCAGCATTTCTTTCCCCATATCCACCGTATTTCAGGCGGGTTTCTCCTTAATTACATATATTTAATGCATTTCTTTGCATGTATACCTTTGTCATTTTACACCTCTGATTTCAATCTCACTGAGTGCTTTAATCAAATCTATACCTTCCTTTTATATCAATGGACCTATGCCTTTGCATTTCCCTCAAATTTTCTATACACAAATGATTTTAAAAGCTATTCCCACAAATAAGAAAAGCCATAGATCTTCTTTGATCAAACAATGCTTTTGCATTTCCCTAACTTTCTATAAACATAAAAGATTTGTCAAACTATTCTCTACATGCCACCTAATTCATGTTTATCTGAATAGCTTTTAAAATCATTTGTTCTTTGAAAAAAAATCAGTCGCTTAGAAGTACATAGCAACAAAGGAATCCAATAACATAAAACATTTAAATACCATAGGCGGATTATTATGAGCGAAAAAAATTCTTGTCAGCCAATTGACTTTGCTTGCCATAGACAAAGCTACGAAATATTGTTTTGTGTTTGGCACTAAGTACCATCATGCATTGTACTCATTTATCCACTTTGGCAATGTAACGGGAATAAGTACATACAATCCTACTGGGGGACAATGGATAACAAGGTCAGGTTGAAGAATTAATACTATTTTCCCCTTGTGCTTCTATTAAATTGTTTGTTGTGTGGTATGTTACGTAAGCTTCTGCTACTACTCAAGATCCATTTTCCAACATATATAGAGATTATTAACTTCCAAGATCCTCGACAACATGATTCATACTATCGAGTGCTATTGAGTGAAAGCACATAAGCGACAATGTTAACAATTTAAGATTTTGTAATCTAGATACTAGTGTTAAATGCTATTCATACTCAGCATTTGCTATACCCAAACACATTAGGTTACACGAAAAACAAAGAAAATGATAGACGTTGACACCTATGAATTAGCTAAGCACCCCCAAATATCAAACATTGACTACGTGCTTAAGAGCGAGGGACTTTGTAGATTGAGTACTTTTGCATACAATGTTGGTGATTGTTTGTTTGACTCATTACAACTATTGCTTAACAATCGTTACACATCAATTCAATTACGAAATGGAGCTATAGATTACTTCTTGAATTTCCTTAAAAACAAGGACAAAGAAGCAATAAAATCATACAACTATGAACTAGACCCTGATACTCTATATACGTTGCACAAAGTACACGATCCACAAACATATTTCCGTAGAATGGGCTTATCTGCAAAGCCACAAGCAAATTGCACAGAAAGTGGATTGTGGGGTGACCTATTTTGCATTCACTGGATATCCAAATGGTTGAATATACAAATATCCCTTTGGTCAAGAACAATAGCAAGAAGGTACTTACAGTTCAATAGTTCTGATTACACAGAATCAGTCTCTATACTATTTCATGACATGGATTCTTTAAATGGACACTTTGAACCATTGCTAGCAATTGAAACACAAAACATA
>VDFB02040862.1:0-46723 GCA_007258455.2 Sequoia sempervirens
ATTGGCTTATCTTTAGTCCCACATTTCTCTCTCATAAGCACTCTTAGTATTTGAAAATCTACAAATAGAGGCATCATTCTTCAAGTAAATCCTCCACAATTCCATCATTTTATCGCCACAACTCCACAATCATCCAATGTGAACCCCAATTCCAAATTACATTAGCAAAGCAAACATTCAAAGTGTTATATCAAAATGCAAGTATAAAATAAGAGTTCCCCATAAAATCCATCTACATTGTTAGAAAATAAGGAAAAAGAATGATGGAATTGTGGAGGATTTGCTTGAAGAATGATGCCTCTATTTGTAGATTTTCAAATGCTAAGAGTGATTATGAGAGAGCAATGTGGGACTAAAGATAAGCCAATGGGGAGAGGCCACTTGTCATCATGTGAGTGGTTGATGCATGTGCAAGATTTGGGAAATGTGCCCAAGAGGGGGGAAATTTGAATTCAAATTTGTGCAATGAATGTTGAGTTTGACCTTTGGAAGGGGACATGTAAGAGCCATGTAAGAGCTCATAAATGACTTGTTGGATGTACATGTCCACTTGTTTTTTATTTCAAATTCTAGGGAATATGCCATGTTGAGTGAAAATGCTAATTTAATAGATCAATAAATTGATTTATTGGTGCAAGTGGTTAGGATTAGCATTTAATCAAGATTAATTAGCTAGGATGATGATTAGGATGAGTTTGATCTCTTTGACTTAGATATTTGAGGATGGAATATGCATTATGATTTTATTAAATGGATGTTTGATTTATTTGATTAAAAGGTACAACCTTAGGAATGAACTTAATTAGTTTAATTTATCTGAAGAGTGGATGAAGCTGAACTTGATTAATTAAATGAGCGGATGCACGTGAAGCCTAGTTTTACTTGATGAATGCATAATGCTAATTTTGCATGTCTACACTTAGAAAACCTATAAAATCAAATAAGTATTGAAAACATTTCAACCATTGCTATTGCTACTATAGATAACATACATCACATGATTCAAACTGAACGAGTTGATCTTATGCACAACATAATTCGTATTTTTGGACCACATCTTACATCAACCACTAGTTTTCCTTTATCTCCGAACAATGTTACAAGTCAAGGATGAATTCAAATTCCTCCTCCCACAACAATTGCCTCTATTCCTACCTATACTATTCCTCAAGTCACAACAACAATGCAACCTACTAGTAATGTGATTCCTTCCTTGGGTATTTCTGCTAGCATTCCTAGTACCTTTGTAGCATCACACATCATATCTCCTACCACTGTACCACCTATAAGTATTCCATTCACTTTTCCCTCGAACACATACACATCACCACTTTATTCACCTCCATATCAAAATGAAAACAATGATCCTCTCATAAACCAACCTTTGCAAACCATTTCATCACTCCAAAAGTAAGTTTCCACCATCAATCAAAATCAAAATGGCCAACCTACATATTATGTCAAAAGCAATCCCTTATCATTGGAGATATGGAGAACTCCAATGCCTCAGGGTATTGAGGTGCCTATATTTGAGAAATATGGGGGGGAAGGAGATCCTTCTAACCATGTTTTCACTTATACTACCTTATGTAGTGACTCTATTCTTGAGGATAAGTTCTTGGCCAAGGATTTCCCTAGATACTTGAAGGATACTGCCTTAGAATGGTTGTCCTCTTTACCAAATAACTCAATTTATTCATTTAATGAACTTACTTAGGAATTTATGAACCATTTCAAGTGCATATGAATCCTAATATGGCATTAGCCGATTTGATGAGATGTAAGAAAAAAGAAGAGGAAAAGATTACTGACTTTGTTTTACGCTACCAATCACTTTATTCCCAAATTGACATAAAGATTCTTGATCCTCACCTTCAAAAGATGTTCATTGAGAACCTACACAGTAAGATACAAGATAAGATTACCACAATGAAATTCCCCTCCTTCATGCACTTATGTACTGCCCTTCGTGATTATCAAAACTCAGTTAGTTGTCGCGACATAAAATTCACTCCTAGCCAATCTGAGAAGTCTAAGTTTGCAAACCAAAAAAATTAGATCAACATTTTAGAAAACATAATAAAGGCTTCCTTCAAATCAATCCCCCTCAATAAACAAATCAACATGTCGATACCCAAGTAGTTGCTATAAGGAATACAACTCCTTTTACATTTGGGGATTTGGCTAGAAAATTCACTTCCTTACCTGATACCATCCATAACATAATGTCACAACTCTTAGAATAAAAAATGATTACCTTGTCTTCTGTTAAAAATCCTGATTCAAACAAACACTTTCCTCTAAAATTTAGATCAAATTCCTATTGCCATTCTCACCGATAAAATAGAAACAACATTAATCATTGTAAGCATCTTAGACATATTGTGCAAGACCTCATTGATTTTGGTCAACTTCAAATTGGAGCTGTTAATGATCAAGGAAATAATTTTGTTGGCCCTCCCAACCAAAACTTACAAATATTTACCAACCCTCAGCCTAATCACAACATTTCATTTTTCAAAGCTAGTGAAACTAAAAATAATGATGTGATGGGTGTTGACACAGATGACAACAATAATGATACTGTTCAACAAGATCCCATATATATTGATGAACAAGGTGATGAGACCATAAATTGTCTCATATTTTATCAAAGAAAATCATCTATTTCTTCTTAATGCATTAGTGTTAAAGTGGATTTGAGTAATGATTGAAAGTTCATTAGATTGTTTAAAGTAGAATATAAAGTAAATGTTTGATTTATTTTTAGTAATTAAATGTGATCCAAATTGCCTCTAATATATCTCCATGAAGTGTTTAAGATGATATAATGCAGATAAATGAGTTATTAAATAACTCATGGTAAGGAGGGGTGATCCTACAATAGTGGTTTACAATTTTTTGCCAAACTGGACACTAAAATTATTATTTTTAACTAAATAATCACATTCGGGCACCTATAGCGGCTATACCGTGAAAAATTTGAAGATGATGTAAACTAGAGTCTCATCACATTTTGTCCGTAGATTTTAAAAATATTTTTTTTCAAAATTTTTGGAATCAGATTGCACTTCTTTTTCCATCTCCCACGAAAACTAGTTGTTTTCAAAAGCAACATTTTTAAAAAGTGATGCACACCGTATAATGCATAATTTTTTTTTCCATGAAGGATAAAATTCTAATTCTTTCAAATTTAGATTTGTAACTTCGATATCTAGTGCTTCCACTTGGTTAGATAGTTTTTTATTGAATATTTTTTCTTTAATCAAGTTTCGAAGTCAAACTAATTATAATTCAGACATAGCGTGACCGTATAATGGATAACGTTTTTTGTATATATCAAAATTCTTTTTTTTTTGTTGGATTGAGGACTTCAATATCTAGTGCACTCATATTTTTCAATTTTCTTTTGTTATTCTGCTATTTTTTCACATGTGTAGAACAAAGACCTTTTTCAATGAAAATCCTATGTTTAATAAAAATAAAAAAACAAATACATAATAAAAACAAAACATATTAAAATTATATTTGTTGGATAGCTCTTTCCAAGGACCACCTAATTCCAGTTGGGTTTGTGAAGATTCCTCCATTTTCATCCTCAACCCAAGCTCAGAAGTGCCAAAATCTAGGTCTTTTTTGTGTCTCAGGGGGGGATGAGGAATAAGAGGGATTTGAGCGAACCCCGAGGGGTTCATTCAAATTGAGTTTCATTTGAACCTTGGTTCATTCGAAATCCCCTTCTATAAGGGGTTTTGTTGTCTTTTTTGGTGGAAAAGAATTAAAAGTGTTCGCTTGAACCCAGGTTCTAGTGAACCCCTAATGGGTTCGATTGAACCAATAGGTTTTTACGAACCCCTAAAATAAAGTTTTTTTCCATGAATTCATTTTTTGTGAGTTTTCCTTCCTGACTTCAATTGTAAACAACTTTTGTGGCTTCACCTAGAGCTTCATAGACACTTGTAGTTGAGAGCTCTAGAAAATTGAAGTAGTTAACTCCTAAAAGATTTAGAAAGCATTGAAGAAGTAATGAGAAGATAGAGAAGACTCCAAGAATACTCCTAGATTCATGAAAAATCATGGAGCATTAGTCATTCCTAAATTAATGGGATGAATATTTGTTTCATGTTGAGTTCAAAGATCTCTCTCAGTAAAATAGCTATATCTCCCTTCTTTCTCAACAAAATTAAAATTTCAAAATGACCTGGAAAGTAGATTTTAGGATCTAAAAACCCTTTTGATAGAAAATGACTGAGATAGAAGTGGCATGATGGAGGACAACTTCAATTTTCTTAAAGTTTCATAAATGACCCCTCAAAAATAGAATCTTGGATCCACATTCTTAGTGTATTGGTTTAGTAGATATAGAATATGAATTCTATAAATGCAATTTAATCATTTGATCAAAGGGAGGGGATTAGAAAGGCTTGTTTTAGCTTGAGGAAATAGGATAGATCGAGTTTCATTTTCCAGCAATGTAATTCCAGATTTCTAGATTAAATTTGAATCCAAGAAATCTTTTCATTTCCAAAAATTGTGAAGTAGTTTACTCTTTTCAATTCATGCAATTTTTCCTTAGATTAGTTCCCTTTCATGCAATTTTATTTTCATGCAAATAGGATTTATTTTTGGGAGTAGAATAGACTATATAATAGACTACCAAAGAAGTTTTCTACTTTCTCTCTTGCAGAAATCCATGGAAACTACCTTGGATTGATAAATTAAATGATGAAAATTAAAATGACCCCATCACAAGGTCCTATGGATGATATGGTTGGATTGATTGAATTCATAACTTGTAATGGCCAAACTAAAAAGCTTCTTGGCATTGCTTTCTCATCTAAAGATATACTTAAACATGCACCCAATGGTCCTCTTTACATAGCTGGTTGAATCTATGATAAGCCCACTAATGGGATCTTAATTGATTTGATCTGTGGAGAGAACGTGATCAAAAAATAATTCTTACTTGTGCATGAGCTCTATCAAGAAACATATGATAAATTGAAAGCATGTATAAAGACGTGCATAATAGTTTCACTTACCCTATGATGGGATCAATCACCTTACCCTTACAAATAGGACCCAAAACACTAGATGTCTCATTCTCCTTCATTTCAATGTTGGATCAATTTTGTATGAAGCTTTGTCACCCATGGCTATGCTCCATGGAAGTCATCCCATGGGTCATACATATATAAATGCTTGAAGTTTCCTCTTTGAAATTGAAATCTTTGTCATGCACTATAGTGGCTTTAACCCTTTATCTTCCCATGGAAAAGTTTCACTAGATTTCTTTCAGCCTAAGCCTATGGAATAAAAGAAATATAAATGCTAGAGTGTAGGTGTAGACGTCGTGCTCTTGCTTGAAGGTTAAATGATGACGACAATAAAGAAAATGAAAAATCCAAACTTGACTAAAGAAACACATGAAGAATATCCCTCTTCCCTGAAATAAAAAGATCCTATACCACAACCACAACAAAATTTAAAACCATATTTGGACATTATCATTTGACCTCCTATTATGATTAATTTAGATGACAATGATGAAGTTGCTAAAATCGATGAGAAGGTGCATAATAAATTGAATACATTGTTTTCCTCTTCTATGATCTTAAACAAAAATTATCCTAAGAAGAGTGTTGAACTTGGTAATGAGCCTAGTTCAAAACTTGCTATTGTCCCTTTAGGTAGTTGTCTTCTTTTTGTATACAATGAACACAATTGGGATGCAAACAACTTGCTAATAGTTTGACTCAGATGTGCCTAACTAGTCTTTTTGCATTGTTTCTTTTTCTTTTGTGTGATTGCATGTGCATAATGTGATCCCCCATGATGTTATATTTGATGTGCCTCTCTCTCTTTTCATTTGTCTTGTGTTTTCCTTTCAGAGATGATGCGACATTGATACATTGATGTCTCTTCCATGTTGACTTGAAAGGTTTTTATTTGATTTCTCTCTCTTTGTGTCATTCTTCTTGTTCTATGTGTATTTGGGGAATGATGACAGCTTCAAGATCTCTCACAAATATTGTAGCAAAGAACATACTGACACTAAATCCATAGATTCCTCATGTGTTTGGAGTTTCATTTTTGGGGGAAATTCCTTTTCCTTTTCATGATATAGCTTTATTTGGAACCATTTGACTTGGCATAGGGCTTTCCAAGTAATCTCTCATGTATTCTTTCTTGTTAGCATTTATCATTTTCTAGTTTTAAAATAATTTCTTACAACATGGTGTTTAGCAATTTCATTAAAGTTGGGGAATACATTGGAAATATTCTTTTTCATTTCATTTTTCATTGTGTAGTCTTTTTACTTCATGTGAGGTTTCTTTCTCTTTGTGGTGACATTGGGTGTGATGTCCTTCAAAAGCATGATCTCTATTAGCATATTATATTCCTCTTAGTGGCTTGATGCGACATACTGCATCCCCTAAGTTGCAAATCTTTTATTCTTTGATTGGTCCATTCTTGGAGACATTAGGAACAATATTCCCTAAGTTAAGACCTTACATGAAATAAGAAAAAATCCTTTGAACATTCCTTACACTATGTTGCATTAGCAATTTCTGTTATATGGCCACCTTGCATAACACACTTTGCATGCCTGTGGAGCCATCTTGTTTGTTCATAAGTTTCAAGCATACAATTTTTTTTTGCTTCACGAAGCTCGAATTTCATCATTTTGTGGCACCTTATCAAAGTTATTAGGAGGTATGACGGTATGTGTAGGATCATGATGGGCCAAAAAGTGGCGATATGATGGGTATGCGTAGGGTATGTGGTTGATGACTTTTTTTTAACCCAAAATTGATGAAACAAAAAGGTTTTTTAAAAGAGATTCTTAGCCTTCCACCAATATAAATTATGCTTTACTTTGAATTTAATAAATAGTTATTTTTTATTTTCTATTTGAATTATGACTAAAGCCCTGATTGATAGGTTGATTGAAAAATATCTATAGCTTTCAAATAGTATCACATTTTTTGAATCCAAAACATGTGTCAAATTCTATGCTTCACAACCTGTAGGATAAAAAAAAAATGAATTTCATGAAGTTTTGACCAAGTTAAGGTGGTCAAACATACGAGTTTTTATATTTTTTAAAAGTTGTAGTAAAAAAATCATAATTAATTATTTACTTGGAAAAAAATTACAAAAAAATATGCATCACATTGGGACATGAGTCTTCTACTTATATCTAAAATCTTATAAAAAAATATTATAATTTTATTTTGGTTAGGGTGGTCAGATAGACACCTACTTCATATTTTTCCTTGAAATTTAAGTACTACTACATTGAAATTTCAAATTTTCACCAAATAGATTTTTGTTGTTTTTAATTAAACCTGGTAGCTTAGAAATTACATTCAATTTTCTACAAATTCTATTCTTACATATTTTTGAAATAATATAGATAACTTATTCAAATTTTTACGTCAAGGTGTCTAACTTTGATTTTTCTAAGTTTTTTGCCACTTAAGGGCCTGTTTTTTCCATGATGATCCTGGACATACCCATGAGTTTGGTCTAGTTGAATGGGAAGCTAAAGTTAGGCATGAATTTCCCATAGCCGCTTTCATGTGTGTGTGTGAGAACATACCAGCTGTGTGTGTATGTGTTTCACCTCTTTGGATACTCACCCAATGGATAGCCTAGAGTTTCATTGCCTCAAAGTGAGCGTACTTTTTAAGAAAAACAACTTAGATCTCATCCACAACATGTGGGATGAATGATCAAAGCTTGATCCGCCCCTTTTTTTTTCATTTTTCCTTCCTGGGTAAAAGTACAAAGTTGTGTCACACTTTTATAAAGGAACCATCCAACAATAATCCAACATTTAAAATTGAATCACTAAAAAGTGATATATATGTTTTAAATTTTTTAATGATGTAAACTAATTAAATATTTATTCTTTAGTATATTTTATGTTTGTATTTAAAAAAAAAAAAAAATTATTTGAATATAGTTTTTTATAAATTAACACTATAATTTAGTTGCTGAGAAAAAGTTGAAAAATAAAGTTACATTAGACATCAATGTTTAAATAGTAATTTTTTTTCCTTCATTTTTTTGTGTGTTTATAACTTGAAACTTTAGGGAATGGATAGTTTTTTTTCCAATTTTGATAAATATATATTATTAAATAAATATTAAAATATACACGTATTAAAACTCAGTTGTTTCTAGTCGAAGTTAACTTTCATACTAATTATTTATCTAAAATAGAAAAATAATTATACCATCTTGATATAGATTCCTGTATCTAGGTTGTCATATTTTTTTCAATTTTTTAAAATAAGTTTTACTATTTTTCCCTGACATGGTAGTAAACCTAATGTTTTGTGCTAATAACCTACATTTAGTAAAAATAAGAAGGAAAATATAAATATTATTTAAACTATTAAAATATATACATTGTTGAAAACTAAACTTATGAATCTACAACATGGTATTTTTTATATTTTTTTAAAAATGTTTTTTACATGAGTAGAAGTTGTCAAAACATCAAGTTTTTCTCATAATTTTATTTTTTTGTAAATTGGACTCAATGTGGTGCTAAATATGCATTTAGCCAATAATTTTAGTTGGAAAAGTTGTGGACAAATATAACTTAGCTAGAATGAATCCTATAAGAGTATATGTTTGACCAAACTTAATTTTTAGTTAAAAATACTTAAATTCACTTATGTTGATAAGTTGGTCAAAAGTGTGACACAACTTTGTGTTGATATAGACTCTTTGTCTTTGGAAGTTTATTCTTGTGACCTTTTGTTTCTCCTTATATCATTTTCATGTGTGTTCCTTTGTGCCTATGTTGGTTTACCATAGGATCTTGATCCTGGGGGCTTACACAACCCTCTTGGTCATTGTTGTCCTATCCCACTAGCATCGATATGATTGAAACCCTCTTGATGTGATATTCTCTACTTTAGTCTTAGTTTGAAATAGGTTCATCCTCTCACTAAAGTGGGGGTAAATGTAGTGTCGAAAAATGCCATCTATGACATTATCACACTTGTTTGGGTCCTCCTTGTTAAATTGAGTTTAATGTTGCCTTGATTTAGTGTTGTAATGTGTTTAAGACATTCACATTAGGTCTTGGGCCCTTGTGAACTAAATGAACCTAATTGTACCTTATTTATGGTGTTTTAAAGTGTTGTACCACACTTTCACACTTATCTAGGGTTTTCATTAATTAATTGGGATTTTTTATACCTTAATTGGCCTTATTTTACATTCACATGCCTTAATTAATGCATCTTTCTAAGAATAATCTTGACATAAACCAACATCCAAACATAATTAATGTGTTTTTAGATTGTATGGCCCAAATTTAGTGATCTGGGACTCATACGTCACCATGGGTATATTGGTCACATCTAAGTTTCAAGGCCCTAATCTTGATTTTGCATCAATTTAAGCATTTCTTGAAAAGTGTCCCATAGCCTAGCCTAATGGGACTCATATGCCACTTCTAGCATATGAAGCTTGCGTGGCCCAAAATTAAATTTAATTCAAATTCTTGGAAAAATTTTATCCTCCTAGATCTGATGTCAGCTTGTAGTGTTGTAATTTTGGAAAAATTGGCATTAAAAAGTATAAATACAAGGTTATTTAACTCATTTTCATCTAAGACTTTCATGAGAGAACCCTTATAGAAAATTTGAGTTCACAAGAGCATTTAAGAGTCTTCAAGAGCTGATTATCATGTGTTTTGAAATATTATTCAAGTATAAAAGATCATGTCAAAGTCATCATGCATCATGTTTTTTTTTGAGCTAATAATTGTGATGTAGGGTTTCATGATTCAAGTAAGCATTCAAGTCAAGATCCATCACATTCAAGCAAGATTCAAGATATGCATCCATTGGATCCAACTCATACATGTTTGTAGCACTTTATTGCTAGTGTTTGCTAAGTTACAACATTGCATTTTGTTCATTCATCATTCCTCCTTTCCATTTGATTTCATTACGAGGTTTGATTATCAAAATAGGGTTTGACCAAGGTAAACCCATTTAAACTAACAAAACAACATTTTCCCCTCTCTTTAATTTGTGATTTGTAGATCTAGGTTGAAGACTTTCTAAGGAGCAAGATCGGAAAGAACTTGTCAAGTCTACAAAGTTCTCCAAGTTGTCATTGTTCAATAGGATAACTAAGAGGTGGGGGGTGAATTAGTTGTCACATATTTTAACCTTCAATTCAATCACTAGAACTAATACTTAAACCTACTCAAATGAATAATCATCAAATGCCAATGTATAAAGTCAAATTCAAAATATAAACACAATAACACTAGATTTACGTGGAAACCTGAATGAAGGAAAAATCACACTGAGGATTATCTCACACTATAGAGAATATCAAAACTAATTACAAAAAGGATCACTACTTGAAATAAGCCTCGCTACCTAAAATAAGGACTCATTATCCAATAGCGCTACAACCCAAAGGGCTCACTGCCATAGAGATAGAAAGAAGATAAAGAGGACTTGTTACGGAGAAACTACAATCCCAAATGTAACAAAGGATTCCACCACAGTCACTTGATCAACTTGCATGAATGATAAAGTTCACCTTCTGCTCACTGCATCTGGAAATTCAGCATTAAGCTTTGCACTGATCTCCCACACTCACAACACATACACTCTCTCTTACTGAATAGAATCAATGTTGCATCAAACTACACTCTCTTTTTTTTATCGATCTTCTTCGCTCTTTCCTCTTTGCTTCCTCATTAACTCATCTTTCATCTATACCATCTTCAACTTTGAAAGATATCAAAGTTGGCTATCCAAAGCCAAATTCAAATTAGGCCAATTCCAAAACATTCTAGGGTGGAATTAGAATGAGGGTGACCCAAAAACATGCTACAAGGGACCCAGAAAGATCCACTACACTTCATAATCCTCAAAAGTAGTATTTCACACAAGGTCAGCCAATCTAGTGTACAACACATAGAACCATTAAGCACGAATCTTCCAAATTCCAAAAGTATCTTCAATAGAATCAAGGCACCATAAATCTAGAACTACAATTCATAAGACTTCATCAAAGAGAAATCTAGACCAACACCTTTTCTCTCGGACCTCAACCAGAAACATAAAAAACCATAGTACACAATTGGTGAACACAACTTGCACTATACAGCGAATTAATAGCCAAAAAATTAGATATAACATATACTAACAACCATGAACAACATATCTAAACTACTCAACCACAAGAGAAAATCCAGACCAAAAACTAGAGCAACCACTGAACATATCTTTATTACAAGTTTCTCAATATCCAGAATATAATAGTAACTAGTAGATAAATAGTTGACTAGTTGACAACAATGACAACACCAAAAATCTTTCCACAACAATTTCATTCCTGCAACAATCTCCCCCTTCATCATTAATGGAAACACATGATGTGAAAAACTATCAAAGAAAACATACTAGCTCTAAGTACATTTTCTATGTTCTCCCCCTTAGAGCATGATGTCTTATATGCTTCTTCTCTCCCCCTTTGACATCAATGGGAAAGGAAAAAGAAAGTTTTCCATTAATATCTCCTTTGACATGACAAACATAATGAAAAAACCTAATACTACCTACCCCCCTAAGAGGTAGCCACCAAAAGATCAGTCCAAAAGAAAGATAGACCCATAGATCCACATGAATGATTCATCTCCATATGCATTTAGTTCAAGAAAGGAGAGGAAATAACCCCTAACTTCTCCCAAAGATACTCAAAAGTATCTTTAGGAAAAGGCTTCGTGAAAATAGCAACAATATAATCCTTCATTGGAACATACTCAAGCTTTACTTCATTTTCCAAGACCTTCTCTGTCAAGAAACGATACCTGATAGAAATAGGTTTCATCCTTGAGTGCATCACAAGATTCTTAGAAATGTTAATTGCACTTTTATTATCATAAAAAATAGAAATGGGATCATCATATAGCATTGTGATATCTTTCAATTATGTTTCATCCATAGAACTTGTGTACAACAAGATGCAACATAAATATACTCAACTTAAATAGTAGAGAAAGAGACTGAATCTTGCTTCTTACTCAACCATGCCACCAATTTGCATCCAAGAAAGAATGCACTACCACTTGTACTATTTCTATTATCTATACATCCAACCCAATCTACATTTGTCTAGGAACTAAATGTGGAGTTAGTATCTTTAGGATACCACAATCCATAATCTGGAGTTCCATTGAAATATTTGAATATCATTTTAACTATAGAAACATGTGTTTCCTTCGGATCTTCTTGAAATATATCCACAAGACAAAATGCATGCATGATATCCAGTCTAGTAGCAGTCAAATATAATAGTCAATCAATCATAGATCTATACTTTCTCTGATCAGCCTTAGGTGAATTATCATCTTTACCCAATTTGCAATTAGTCACCATAGGGGTACTTACTGGCTTAGAACCATCCATTCAAAACTTCTTCAACATCTCTCTCACATACTTAGACTATGATGAAAATTCATTTCTTTGTTTTATTAATCTATAGCCCTAGAAAGAAATTCATCTCCCCAAACATAGACATTTCAAATTCTTTTTGCATCTCATCTGCAAACATCTTACACATATTTTCATTTCCTCCAAAGATAATATCATTAACATACATAACTACAATCAAAATTCTGTCATTTTCAATCTTAAAGTACAAATTACTATTTTTCATACCTTTGTTAAATCCTTGTTGAATCAAGTACTTATCTAACCTTGCATACCAAGCTCTAGGAGCTTTCTTCAACCCATACAAAGCTTTCTTCAATTTGTATACCATATCCAGTTGATCTATTAACTGAAATACTTCTAGTTGTTCCATATAAACTTCTTCTAGTTCACCATTAAAAAGTTTTGAGTTGACATCCATCTGATAGATCTTAAAGTATTTATAACTAGCAAGTGCCAAGAACATCCTTATATCTTCCATTCTTGCTATCGGGGAAATTTTTTCCTGAAAATATATACGTTTTACATGTGAGTAGCCTTTACACACAAGCCTCACTTTGTTTCTAACAACTTCTCCATTCTCATTCAACTTATTTATGAATACCCATTTTGATCCAATGGTGTTTTTATCTATGAGTCTTGGGACCAATTCCCAAGATAAATTCTTCTCAATCTACATAAGTTCTTCCTTCATTGCTTTCTTCCAATGTTCATCTTTACAGTCTCAACACCTATTATCTCTGGCTCAATCTTAGAAAGTAAACATAAATTCACTTCAGCAACAACTTTTCTTCTAGTTAATAGACCTTACGTGAACAAAGCAAAATCCTCTTTAACAAAATTCATACATGACATTCAAAACATTTACAAAAAGAATTACATTGTGGTGCTTTATCAATGTTATCAGGAGCATAACTTTGGTATGGTTTGTATAATGGGAATTGACACACTGGCATGAATTTCTCATTATATAGTGGGAAGCTGAAACACTAGCATGACTTTCTTACTATACCATTTCTTTTGGGCTTTCTCACTCCATGGAAAACCAAAATTTTCATGGCCCCAAAGTGATTATGCATCTTCTTTTTGGGCAAATAACCTAGATCTAATCCACAACTAGTTGGACAAACGATCGAAGCTTGATCCATCTTTTCATTTTCATCTTTCTCTTTCTTTCCTTTGCATGCTTTTTTTATCTTGGGGGCTTGACCTACATGTGGATCTCTCTTGAATTCCTACTTTAGTGTGAGTTTGAAGCAAGTTCATCCTCTCACTAAAGTGGGGGCTAAATGGGTTGTAGAGAAAAAGTACCCTTTACTTGAAATTGGATTAATTCATGATAAATTGACTTAATGAGGCCTTGATTTAGGTGTTTTGAGGCATTTTATGCATCGACACTAGATCTTGCACCCTTGTTAATTGAATAACATGATTTTGACAATGTCTTGTAAAGGTGTCGTAAAGTGTTGTAAGATGCTTTCACGCTTTTCTAGACCTAATGAACCTATTTCTCCCTAATTCAACATTATAAAATGTGTTTAATAACATTATTACATCAATCTAGAAGGTTTTTGAAATAAACTTAATGTGAAACTAGTGTTGTAATGTGTCTTGCACATTCACATCAATTGCTTCTTGTGCCTTTCTAAGCTATCTGCACCTCATTTTAGTGTTGTAAAGTGTACTTAATCACACTTTCACATTGAATTTTTTGTCCTAAGCCCTATTTTACATTTAAATCATCACTAATAGGCCCCTATTAACCCATATTGTGCATCCTGAGGCATAATTTTATCAAATAATTGAAATAGTCATCATATAAGCCTAATTTTCTCACTTCTGGGCATTCTAGCTAGCAAATATATTCCTCGTGGTACCCATTTTTTATTAGTGGCTAATTAGTCCCATCTAGGAGCGACCCATTCACCATTAGTGGCGAATGAGTCCCATTTGAGCCATTTTCAGGGTTTTGAGCAGGAAAAGATAGGTTTTAAATTTAACTTTTCTCCATGTCGGCCTTAGGGATCCAATTAATGGGAAAATAAGATGAATTTCCTATAAAAGTACATCTCTTAACTCATTTTTACATCCATTAACTTAATTGACATATTCATCCACCAATCCTCCATCTCAAGTCAAACAACTTAGGGTTTTATCATTGCAAGACATCAAGAAAGCTCCTAAAGACATTCAAGGGATGAATCTTCCTCCATTGCTAAAAAATTTCAAGATATATCATAATGTCAAGGTAATCTATTCCATTATTGCATGTTTCATTCCATTCTTTCATCATTTTGGTTTAATTACCTAAACAGGATTTGACCAACGCAAACCCCCATGATCTAAGATTCAACATTTCTCTCTCTTACCTTGTGTGTTTGCAAATCTAGGACTCTTAGAATCTTGGAAATCATTTAATATCAAGTTGCAAGGTTTCTCAAGTCTTCTTCTCATTCAACAAGTCAAAATATCACCAAAATCTCATTTTCAGACCTGTAAATCAAAGTTTCGGAAGCAGACATCTGTAGGGCATCAAAGTGGAAATCGAAAGCTTTGGAATCCACCTTTGAAAATATAGAAATTAAAAAGTGGATTCGTTCACCATGGGTGGCGAATGAGTCCCACCCCAAGGTCAATTTTTGGATTTTTACATTTTTAGATACCCTTTTGTCAGAATTGGGTTCCGATACAGTTTGGCAAAATTGGGACTGATTCACATAGAATAGCAAATGAGTCACACCAAGCCTAAATTTCAACATCAACAGCATTTAAAAATAAATTTATAGTCTCCATCCACATTCCATGTGCACACATTCAGTTTGGTTCATTTTTGTTAAGTTTTGCATTCATTCCTAGTTCATTGTTGCATTACACAATGTGTTTTCAAACAAGTTGTTTTCCTTTAGTTTCTATTCATTAGTCAATCAATGTCATTCATTTATTGCATTCAAGAATTATATCTAGGAATATTTCATCCTCTGTACATCCATATCACACTAATCCATGAATGTAAACATAAGCATTTTTTGACTCATCTTTCTCCTTTTAGGTGAAAAACCCTAGAAGTGATAGAAAGCAATCGAGTTCCAAAAATCTATGCTACACCATAAAAAAATATCATTTATCTATGTCATAAAGCATCATCCATCAACACCCTTAAGCTGATAGATATTCCCTTCATCTTTATTTCTTGTAGCAATCAACATTTTGGATCCTTTTTGGATCTCACATTTCTCATCCTTAAACAAAATATCATATCCTTTTCTACACATCTAACCAATGCTCAAGATATTATGCCTTAAACCCTTAACATATTAAACATCGTCAATATGATGCTTGCCATCAAAACTTACTGAACCTATCCCATAGATTTTAGCACCGATACCATCTCCAAACATAATTAAGCCTCCATCATATTTCTCAAGCTTGAAAAACTTTATTTTATCACCAGTCATGTGATGTGAACAACCACTATCAACTACCCAAAAAATTATTTTCTTTTTTAGCATGTAGGGAAAAGATAACCGTACCTTCATTTTTGTCCTTCTCATTATCAAGAGGACTTTCCTTTACCTTTTTTTCAGAATTAGTAGAAGTAAGTTCATACTTAATCACCAAGAACAAGCATTCATTTTCATCGAGATCTTCATATTCTAAATGCTCATCATAAATACTAGCATTCTCATTTACAAAATAATATTTTTAAATCTTCCTTCCTTTCTTTTCTTTCTCATATCTTTGTTTATTTCTTTTAGCTCTTTCCAAACTCTTTACAGCATAATGGCCTATTTCTCCATGACTAAAGAATTTAAATGGAAACTTACCTTCATACTTACCATAGCCTTTTCTCATTCTTCTTACAAAATTAGCTTCTCTTTAATCAAAGTTCTCTTTATCCATATCTTTGGATTTTGTACCTTTAAATGTAGTCTCTATTTTGCTTCCATTTTTTAGACTCAACTTCCTCATTTCATAAGATGCCAAAAATCCTAATAGCAGATCCTTAGTAAGAGTCTTATAATCTATAGTCTACTTAATAACACTCACCTTCTTACTATAAGCATAAGGAAGAGTTATGAGAATCTTCTTTACAATCCTTGTTTCATCAATAGTAGCACCAAGTCCTCGCATCCCAACCACTATCTCATCCAATCTCTATACATAAGCTTCAATATTTCCATCTTGAGACATATGTAGAAGATCAAAATATTTTTTCAAATTCTATAGTTTCCCCTCTTTAGCTCTTTCATCAACATCATGCACTCTTTCTAAAGTATCACAGACTTCCTTAGTTGTCTTCAAATTTAGAACCTTAATCAACTCAGAATGTACTAGACTATTCTTCAAGATAAACTTTACCTTATTATTTGCTTCATGTGCTTTGATTTCTTCAAGTGTACTTGAACCATTAGTAGAGGATTTTAAATATTCTTGTAAGCTTTCTCCACATCATATCCATAATATTCCATATATTCTTCAATTAATACTTTCCAAACACTATAATTGGTTCCATCGAACCATAGATAATTAAAGACCATTTTGCTAGCCATCCCATACCTTCCTCAAGTGGTTAAGCTCTTCACCGAGGAACCAAGATTTCATTCTAATTGTTGAATAGGATGACTAAAAGGGGGGTGAATCAATTATCACATATTTTAACCTTTAATTCAATCACTGGAACTAATACTTAAAACTGCTTAAATGATTAATCTTCAAATGCTAATGTAGAAAAATTAAATCCAAAACATAAACACAATAACACCAAATTTACATGGAAAAAAATGAGGGAAAAACCACACTGAGGATTAACTCACACTATAGTGAATATCAAAACTGATTACAAATAGGCTCACTTCCTAAAATAAGGACTCACTATCCAGAACAAGGACTCACTATCCAACAGGGTTACAACCTGGAGGGATCACTGCCATAGAGATATAAAGAAGACAAAGAATACTTGTTATAGAGAGAATACAATCCCAATGCAACAAAGGATTCCACCATAGTTACTTGATCAAATTGCATGAATGATAGAGTTCACCTTCTACTCACTGCGTCTGAAAAAATTGACATTAAGCTTCACACTGATCTGCCACACTCACAACACACACACACACACTCTTACTAAATAGAATCAATGTCACATCAAACTACACTTTCTCTTTTCTTTTATCACTCTTCTTCTTCGCTCTTGCCTCTTCACTTCATCATGAACTCATCTTTCATTTATACCATCTTCAACTTTGAAACGTACCAAAGTTGGCTATCCAAAACCAAATTCAAATTAGGTTAGAGCCAAAACATTCTAGGGTGGAATTAGAAGGAGGGCGACCCAAACACATGCTACAAGGGACCCAAAAAGATCCAACAGGCTTCATCATAATTGAAAGTAGTATTTCATACAAAGTTGGTCAATCCATTGAAAAAAACATAGAACCATTAAGCACTAATCTTCCAAATGCCAAAATTATCTTCAATAGAACTAGGGCACCACAACTCTAGAAACACAAGTCATAAGACTTCATCAAAGAGAAATTTGGAACAACACCATTTCTCCCATACCTCAACTAAAAACATAGAAAACTACAGTTCATAACTAGTGAGCACAACATGCATTGTGCAATGAATCAGTAGCCAAAAGATTGGATATAACATCTACTAATAATCATGAAGAAAATATCTAAATCGCACAACCATGGGAGAAAATATGAATGAAAAACTAGTGCAACCACTGAACATATCTTTATTACAATTTTCTCAATATCCTTGACATAATGACAACTAGTAGATAACCAGTTGATTGGTTCACATTAATGAAAACACTCACAATATTTCCACAACATTTTCATTCTTGCAACAGTTATCTTGTTTTGAAGAGCATTAAAAGACTTCTAAAGAGCAGAATTCAGTAATTCAAACCTGGAAATCAAGTTGAACAGGAATAGTAGAGGTTGAAGAGTAGTTTTAGGTCAAGATTCTTCTAAAAAACAAAACTAGACTGATATTCCAATTCTAGTGTATGAGTCCCAGTATAAAAAAAATTATAGATTTCAAGAGTTCCAAACATATCTCTACCAAATTTTTTGTTCTTGCCTAGAAAGCCTAATTTGGGACTAAATCGCCCAGTTTGGTGTATGAGTCCCAGTCTAGATTAATTTTAGTATTTTCATCATTTCCAATCTCCATTCAAGTTGCTACAGGTTTCCAAGTGCCTTTCTGCACTTTTCCAATTTTATATCCTACTTTGCATTCAATTCTAGGTCATTTAGTCAAGATTTGCATATCATTATATTCAATCATTAGGTCTTGCATATCATTTCTATTTCCAAGTCCTAGCTTGGTGGTGAACCCTCTTTTAGTCTCTAATCATACCCTAGGACATCCCTATTGTAGATCTCTTTCCACTTTGCATCTTTGGATTGAGATCTCTAGGATTTCCTTGAATGAGAAGTGCAGAAGATTGTTGTTCTATGTCCTAAACCATAAGAAACGACAATTTTCTACCTTTCACTTTTCTTTTTTATTTTCTTATAGATTTGTGAGTTTCCCATTGAATTCATTCACTTCTCCATTTTTATATAAAGCCTAAATATCTAGATGATCCCTATGCTATTAACGACCATTAAGAAAACCTTTTTAAAGGTAACCATTTGTAGCATTATCTAAAACTTCTAGATTTTTGACCTTTAGTCCAAATATTTTATGTTTGGCTTGGAACTTACATGTTCCTAGAATGTTCAAATGACTTTTGCTTTGTGAACTTCTTCTACCTTCCATCTTCATTATATTCTAGCTTGAACTTTTACAATCTAGTTTCATCATGTACCCTTTCCTATAAATGTATGGGTTTTCCATATATTTCTTCCACTTTTTCAAACTTTCACAAGTATATATCATCCATATCTTTTTTCACCTATCCATGTTCCAAATGTTTCATATTTATTTAAAATTGTTCTTATAGACTTCTAAACATCTTTCATTTTCAGATGTTCTTTAAATTTCCACATCTTAATAGACTTGTAAACTTGTCCCTACCCTCTAATACCTCATATCCTCACATTCACACATTTATCTTTTAATTCATTTCCCTCATATTCTTTATCCTCGCCCTTATAAGTTTGATGTATATTAATTCAATTACATAAGTTCTTGCAATCCCCAAATTTCTACATTTCTATTCATACCCTTTCATGCTAACTTTCCAACCTCCCATAATATGTGACCTCCACTTCAACAATAGCTTCTTGCAACATGACTAGTTGCTTCACCCATGAGCCTATCTCCCACTTGGCCAATATTAATAGATCAAGTGTGGAGTTTGATATGATCTCTAAAGTCACATATGCAATTACACATGTTTCCTTACTATTTAAATTCATGGATTTGATCCCATTATTTTTTCCCCTATTTATAAGATTCTCATTAACCTCTTTTCTTTTCTTTTCTTTCATATATGTAATATGTGAAAAATGCAAGCCACACCTAGCTCCATTGACTTGGTATTAATGACTTAAGAAGGTATATGTAGGATGAAATGGGTATAATTCAAAGTCATGTTGGCACAAGAGACATTATATATGTTGTCATACAAACAAAATTCAAGGTTTCATATCATAGTTGAAACTAATATTTGATTTTAGTTTTATTTTAGAATTTAAGGGAAAAATTCATACGTAGCCATGTGCACACAAATAGACATTAACGGAAGAATTTTTATAAATAAATATATAATAATATACATATTGCTTTAGAATAATATAGTAGTCTATTGCTAATGTAAATTTTAAGTTGTTTATTAAATAAGAATATTTAAATTGATTTCAAGACATTTCAATTACAATTATTTATTATTTATGTTTCTAGTTTATTATTAAAATATATAATTTTTTATGCTTAATACAATTAGCAAAATATAATAATTAGTGAAATTTTTAAAAGTCAATATAAAATTAATATATATTAATTATTTAGTATTTATATGGATTTATTTATTTTTCAAGTTAAAAAGTGATTGACTATATGCATAAATATAATAATGTTATGTGTGAATCATATTTTTAGTTAAGTAGTGCATGACTATAAGTTTAATAATTTAGATGAAAATAATTTATGTGGGACATAAAATAATGAATATTTGAGTCTTTCATCAAGCCACAATCAATTAAAAGGTAACACATAGCTATTATTTAACTCTATAATACCTTCTAAATACTACATAGGTGGTTTACCTACAACTTTAAAGATCAAGTGAAAATTGAACGAGCTCTGGTTTTCAATATTTCTATTTTTATTAGTATGTTGGTCCATGGGCCTGTCTAGTGGGGGGTCCTAGCAACTTCCCACATCGAAGATCAATGTTTCTAGAAGCACAATCCCAGAAGAATCTTCTAGTATTTTCTCTAACAAGGGCTTGCAATCATCTCTCTCTTCTCTATCTAATGACCTAGAAGGACCATACGTCATATGTGGAAACGTTTGTGGGTAGTTATTCTCCTAGTATGGCCAAATCAAGGAATTTTGCTACTTTGCATATTTCCTATTTGATGGAAGGGCTTGAAGTGTCTATGCTGGAGGATCTTCTGGAGGATGCTATTGCAGATCTACAACTATCTATTGTGGGTAAGTTTCTTCTTAATTTTTTCCCAAACATAGATTAGGATACGAAGTGCGTTGAGTTAAAATGGAAGGTGAAAGGTAGTGTGAATATAAGTGGTATGGTTGGTGGGATTTTTCTTTTTATCTTTGTTTGAATGAGGACATGCTCATGGTATTAATGGGGGGCCCTTGGCCTTATGATAGAGAATTTAAAAAAATATATATCACTCTACAAGTGGTTGAGATGACATATATGTACATACATACTTACAGAATTAAACATTTTGTACAAATTACAAATACATGTACATACACAATTATGTACTCTATGTACTTCTATGTATCAAAATCAATATTCTATATATTTTGTTTGTTAAATGTCCATGTTTTCCTACTTTGAAACTTTATATTTGATTGTATAATCACTAAATATCATGCATACATTATTGTTAAATCAATTATATCCTTAAGACATTGTATTATGACCTCACGAGTAGGCACAACATCTAAGGTTTGCTCGATGCCCATTCTCATTGTGGTATCAATATAGAAATACATGTAGACATTTAACGCTAATAATGTTTGCAAGTGTACATGCACATTTCATATATAGTGAATTAAAAATTCATAACTGTAACTATACTAATGTAAGTTAAAACATTTACAATATAAATGTACCTGCCCCTGATCTACGATGCCCAATAGTGGAGGAGTGCACGACAACCCCTTGGGTGGAATCGACGTGGAAGCTGATTGACTCGCCTAAACCAAAATAAATATTTCAAACATATATGTGATTCAATTATAAATTTAAAACTCAAGTTTAAAATCATTTCATATATAATTTAAAAAATTGAAATCAAAATACCCCATAAGGGTTGCTGAGTAGGACTGGTGTCGATGTATGTACTCGTGGAACAAATGATTTTCCTATAATTAGTCTCATTTGTACACTAAACAGTTTGATTGTTAAAATATATTACAAACTTTTCTTTGAGATATATACACTCATCAAAATTATTATAACATGAACATGTAGATGCATATTTATACATGTGTTGTAGTGTCCTCAAGGTGATGGTCTACTGTGAGAAACTCTACAAATGAACTAATGCGAACAGATAAACCACTAGAATCTCCATGTCCACCCGAACTAGGTGTGGCCTGATTAGGTCCAAACATACTTGATGGCAACTAGTACATACATGTGGGACAGGCCTCAACACTCCTAGAGTGGTACTCAGACCAGCTCCATAAAACACTCCTCCATCGTCGTTGTCTCTATGCTCCCCACCCGCTATCATAGAAGCATGTTGATCAAGGTCTCCTGTGAGTGTAGTAAGAGAACCTAATGTCGAGACCACAACTTGATGATGCATAGGTGTAGGAATGGGAGGACCAGAAGCAATAACAAGGGGTTGCACATGCACGGGGCGTTGGGGATCAACCCTTTCCCCTAACCTCTATTGTGGCATGCGACCACCAACACCCTGAAATGATTTAAAATCAAAATAATTGGGCTTTTTCCCCATAACAAACTCTACATATAGTTCCCTCAAAAAATACAATGGGCACTCCCAATTAGCGTGTGGGGGACTATAAAAAACCATATACCATCAATCCCAAAAATGTGTGCACACTCATCTATGCATGTATGCACCACCTCATTGTCACGACCCCTATTTTTCAATACTTAATTTTTATTTTTATTTTTCATTATTTAACATTAATTTGAACATTGATAAAAATATAATTATGTTGCTAAAATAAAGTTAAATAAATAGTTTATTTTAAAAATCAACTTCATAGTACATATATTTACTTAATACTCCTTATATGGGATGGCAAAATTTATTTATCATTAAGTTAAAAGAAATTAGAGGAGGTAATAATGGAGGCCAGACTTGAGGGGGTGTTTAAGGAACTGAAAATAAATGATCAGTTACGCTATTGGAATCAGTTATTATGGAACAGATTTTGGGAATATTTCATCTTCCTCATCCTCTTCATGGCAGTGAGTCACAATCTTCTCATCTATGAATACAGTTTGTACTTTACAGGTTTTACATCAAGATGAAACTCCCTTACTGTACAACTTGGTTTTTGGAGAGGGAATATGGAATGAGAAGTTTTGATCAGAAGACAAGTAAAATGTGGAAAATATCTCTCGGGAGTGGTCATTTCTTGAAAACTGAAAAACTACTGAAATAATATTTATGTGGAAAAATTCAGAACTCAGGAAGGAACTTGGGTAATTCCAATAGTCGAGGTGAAATTTCGGGTTCGAATCTCCGTGAAGATAACAATGGAAATGGTAGTGGCTATTCTCATAGGCCGCACTCGGATGCCGGAGGCTCCTCCATTCCCGACACTGTCTTTCCCAACTGGTAGTCCAAAATGTAGTTGTAGCGAAGGCGTTATGAAGAAGAGGACGGGAACGGTAGGAGGGACAGGCGCAAAGAAGTGTATAAGGGATCCATTCGAGGGGTGAAGGAAATCGTTCAAAATGCAAGGAAGAAAGGGAGAAGGAATCAATTCACCACGCAAGGAATGGAGTATATCAATTGAGTCTTCAGATCATAGTTTTTCAGTAATGCAGATCAATATCTCAACACTCAACAACACTATATTCAGATTAGGCTCTTGTAAGGTAATTCTTTTACACAAGTGTTGGATCTGTGATAAAGATGTCATATTATAACGGTTTTCTTTCAAAATTGTATGTTCATTTTTCTTGAATCAACTTATTTTTCTAGTCTCATTATAACTAAAGGTTGCGTGTGAATTCTATATTAATTGCTATATTGCTTGTTCATCTATGACATTAACGCGGTTTGTAGAAGAGATTCGTTGTGAATTGCTTAGCTAGCTTAACCAATTAATTTTCTCTAGTTTGTGGTCTTCCTTAATTCGATCTGTTATAAGATTCATTGAAAAGATAGCTCATCTTTGAATGTGTCCCTGTCTAATCATTTATAATTTCTGCATTTGAAATTATCTTTTTCTTAAGAGCGGAGTTAGTATGTCTAGGCTGGGAATACTATAGCGATAGGAAGGTTGCATGAATCTTGTATGTGTGTCTCGATGTGAGATCCCTATTCATTCCATGTAATGACATGGTTTTGGGTCTCGTGCTGTAGGATAATCATGGTATAGTCTATTCACAGGTTTAGCATTGGTCCTAAAGTGTTTTAATCATACTTTGTCCCACTGTTTGGCTTGTGTTGGCCGAGTTCATGTTCTCTTCCAGCACCATAGTCTATTAGGCAATCAAATTTATTCACATTCAAGAGTTGATTTATTGTAAACTTCTATACAGGGACAACCGTTGCCTGAAGAGTAGGTTTGACCCATTATCTGGCGGCGAAATTCATTGACATCACTGGCAATGGCATACAGTGTAAACTACGAATCTGACTGTCATATTAGCATGCCATTTCTTTTATGGTGGTAGTATTCGATATAAATTGAGAGGTCTAGCCTTTGTTCCAGATCCGTTTTATATCATGTTGCTTCATGCGCCTATGCGTATTTTTTTTTATAAAAAAAACTGAGATTAAATGTGTACATATGTTTAGGGGAAGGCGTCATCCTAATGGCCAAGGTTACATGTAAACTTTGATCTTTCCATAGACTCTAAATCACATTCGCTGTGCTAAATGATATACCTTACTTCGATATAAACAGTGTATATATATAAATAGAAAGATCACTGTATAAATGAAGCCAAATTTACATAAGTATACATGAAGCTTTTATCTTACATCTACAGTAATACTTTATTTGATTAAAAACAAATAAATATACTGAAATTGTATTCTTATTCCCCTAATGACAAGATTCTGAGAATAAATATATATAAATATATTCCTACTCAGGTATGAGTATATGTATATATATATTTATTTGATAAATAACAGGCCAGAAGCTAGAATAAATAGACATGAAATCTAATTGGGGTGATTTGTAATTTCCTTTTTAAAGCTAATAAACTTCTGAGTTAGAATTGATTTAACTCTGATTTTCTCTTTAATGTATCTTATTTATATGTGTGCGATCATGGGCAAACTGTAATTTTTCTACAATGCTGATTTGAGAATGGATCTACTTTTAAAGTTACACAAATCGTTGTTTAGAATAAATCATTCAAATAGAAATAGAATGGAGGATTTTCTATTGTTCTTTGAATTATAGGTATAAAGCAAAGTGAATGATTATGTTAGTTAAATGCACAACTTGAAGAAAATTAATAGGGGAATGAATTATCTATATTTAGTTAACTGTGGTTGGTATTAAAGAAATGGTTTAGAGTACTCTTTTAGTTAATTGAAGATTGATGATGTCTTTATATCTAATTAGTAGTACCATTGAATCCATTGTTGTGTTTGATTATTATAACCCTATCCTTCATTCAGGCACTGGTTATACTTGTAAGTAGAGGCCAAGCTAATGTGCTTTATGAGATGGAAAATAATGCTTGTCAAGGACGTAAAGACCATTTACTTATTGATCTTATGTTTGATCTTGGAAATTAGAGTGAATTCGGAATGAATGCATGTTATAGTTATATAATTATTTTGTTTACTAAATTATTTTATACTTCTAAAAACCTCCTTTATATGTTGGTTGTAAAGAATAAGCAACTCTGTGTAGGGATTATGTGTTCTTTTAAGAATGCATACTCTTTTAGTCTCTAGCTTATATATATGAATTCACATACATACATGAGCTATGTTTTCTTAACTCATTACATTATTATTGATATTTGTAAACCTTAAATCAGACTTACTTCAAACAAATGACCACAGTTAGCTGTTAGTCCATTTAAAATAATCTAATGTAAGATTCCTATGAAATACTTGACTATGCTAAGATATGCAAACTAAATAGAACAAAGACCACTAAATTACAAGCATATAAAAACATAATCAACATTTTATCTCATAGTGGATTGGTGCTATTGTTGAAAATAGCCCTTTCCCAATCCTTGATAGATAAACTCCATGATGAAAATGCTACGAAGAATGATATGGAATGATAAGATGATAAATGGACAAAATCAGTTCTCAGTTTAAGAGAATGACCTTGCATAAAGATTGTAGATGATTTGTGGAGGATTTCAACAAAAAATTAAGCCTTTCATTTATAGTTTTTCTTGATGAGGGAATGGCCAAATGGATGAATGTGGGACAAATATTGGACCAATGAGATGAGGCCACTTGTCAAATTTTGATAGGCTTGAGGATGAGCACATTTTGGCCAATGCGCCCAAAAGAGGGAGTTTCAAATTCAAATTTGAGAGTAAATGCTAAGTTTGACTTGTGCAAGGGACATGTAAGAGCTCATAAATGACTTGTTGGATGTACATGTCCACTTGTTTTTAAATTCAAACTTGAGGGAATATTCCTCAAAGATGTCATGTTGATGGAAAATGCTGAATTTAATAAATCACTAAATTGATTCATTTGTGCAAGTGGGAATATCTAGAGAATGTGATGGGTGGTTAGGTTAGGCTAATTAGGATTAGATTAGCTTAATGATGAATAGGTGAGTTTGACCTTTTTGACTTGAATATTTGATTTATTTAAATAAGAAAAGGATGGAATATGCATTTGGAGATTTAATTAAATAAAGTTTGGTTTATTTAATCAAAGGGATGATGTGAGACTTTGATTTATTTAATTTAAATGACTAACCTTAGGAATGAATTAAATAGTCCTGATTTACTTGGTGAATGGATGAGCTTGATTAATTTAATGAGTGGATGCATAATCTTAATTTTGCATGTCTACATTTTGCCCCTCTTTGAAGCAATTTACTTGTTGCGTTGGTTCAAAGGAATAAACTTGCCGCAATCAAAATTAAAAAAAATTCTGATTTTTTGGATGCCCCAGTGGAAAGAAATACAATGGTACATTGCCCCCTTGAGAGATCGAGTGAAAAGATTCAATTTGAGGGTTGATCTCATGATAAAGAGGTTCAAAATGGATGGTTATGGATGATAATGCAAATGAGATGATTTTAAGATGCTTAGAATAACAAATCCATATTATTTTAAACAACTTAAATGATGATACGATGTGATGATGGATGAGATAGATGATGTGATATGCTATGATTATGCAATGGATGATTTATGCAGATGCTTAGACTAACAAATCTATACTATGATGATGATGTAAATGTGATGCATGTGAAATTATCGATGTTTCCTATTATGTATGATATGAATGATATGTGGTATGTTGACAATTTTCTAGATGCAGGATGGATGCACGATGGATGCATTGGTGATGATGATGTTAGTGCATAAATGAGATGAAATTAGGAATGATATGATGACAAGAGGATCCAATGAGCCAAATTTATGAGAGCCGATAATGATGATAGATGGATGATTTTCTTATCAAGGATTGGGATTTTAAAAGGGCTACTTACCTTATGTTTGATTATACACATAGATACGATGCATCAAGGTATAAAGAACCAGGATGGTGTTGTACCTTGTGCGATGGACTTTGACTCGACAAACAGATAGGAATATTCTTGTTCACACTTGATATACAGAAACCTTGCTAGGGCGTACCTATCAAAGAAAATATTCGCCAAGTTATTTTACAAGAACGTCCAACAAGCACAACAGACAAAAGGATAATGATCGTTGCCCCATTCCTATCTCTCTAAATCCTTCGTTCGGATATCATTGAGAGGTCCTTGGAATGAGCACAATAAGATAAATCAAATGAAAAGATCAAGTACGCAAGCCAATGTTCTTCATACCTTCAACCAAAGGGATGTGTTTTGATAGGATAAGAATCCAAGGTGATATCCAAAATGATGCCCATTATCGGAACGATATATCCTAGGACATACATTGTAAAGGATGATGATGGTTTGATAAGTTGATTGATAGGTTGTTGATATAAAGTTGATTGACATGTCTGAAAAAGATCAAGAGTTTAATTTTGTTTTAAAGGTTTGTTGCTTCGATTTTGATTTTACGATTGAAGATTGATTTTGTTGATTATGTGATTGTTTCTATTTGTTTTTCCAAAGGATGAAGGTGATGATCAGTATATTATGGAGGATTGATTATTGCAGGTGCAAGCGAGATGAGACAGATGGATTTTTTCAAATATTTGGATGTTTTTGACGTTTTGAAATGTTTTGAGGCTATTTTTTGGTGTTTTTTGAGATTTTTCAAATGTTTTGATTTTTTGATTTTCCAATATTTTGGGGTTTTTTGATATTTTATGGATGTTTCTGGATTTTGTGTTTTTTGAATGTTTTTGGATTTTGATGTTTTTTGAATGCTTTTGGATTTTGATGTGATTTTGGATGTTTTTGGATTTTGATGTGATTTTGGATGTTTTTGGATTTTGATTTTTTTTAACATTTTTGGATTTTGATGTCTCAGGGGCTAATCAAAGATTAGCCTTGCCTACATTCAAGCTCAGAGACGACGTAGTTCAACTGACGAATTGACCGATTTATAGATGACGATATACATGATGAGATGTCAGTTTATTATGACAGACTCCTATAGGACTGACCTAAATGTCTTGGAGGATGATCAAAGATCAACCTTGCCTATGTTCAAGCTCAGAGATGACGTAGTTTAGATTCTAATGTTTTTTGATGTTTTCAATGTTTTGGATGTTTTTGGATTTTTTGCATGTTTTGACGATTTGGATAAGGATGTGTGATGATATCGGTGCCCTCTTTGGGATTTTGTTGAAAACCAAGCTAAGTTTGATTGATCCAATTGATGGATTGATGATGATGATAACATTGTTGAGGATACACAATAATGCAAGGATTTTGAATGATCAGGATTGATGATGATAACATTGTTGAGGATTCACAACAATGCAAGGATTGATTGATCATGATTGATGATGATGATAACATTGTTGAGGATACACGACAATGTAAGAATAATGTTAAGCAACACAAGGATATCCTGAGATGATGATGTTTTAATTGGATTTGATTGATCATGTTTTATGAAGCTTGATTTGGAACAAAATGTGTTTGAATGATTTGATGTGACATTTGACTTGCAAATTAGATGCAACTGATAGTGATTGCTTGGATTGATGTTCGATGAAAGATAAAGCTTGATAAGGAACATGTTCTCGTCAAAATATGCTATGGGCTAGTGATTTGGATTCTAGATCACAAATGCTTTGACCAATTTGATTTTATGTTTTCCAATGTTCAGATCGCCATATAAGTTGGAGGATATAGATCAAGATTTATTCTCGAAGCAAGATGCAAATATCTGCCCCCAATGTCTAGCAATGTATGGAATGTCATGGATAGATGCTTGGATAGGTGTATGGATGGATGGTTATGGTAAGCACGCAAAGGATGCCAAGTATTATCTTGCGATAAGATACAGTGTTTAGATAAAGGAATGCTTCATGGCCCAGATAATGCTGCATAGGATAGGATCAATGAAAATGGCCCATGTCAAGATGTTTACCATAAGCAAGCTTAAAGTGTGCCCCAAAATTTCATCAAGATCAAGATAACTTGGATGTTGGATGCAAATGGATGAAAATGGATTGGATCAATGGTTTATGGACAACTAGATTTATTATGGCTTAGATGGATGGAATGCTCAATTTATTATGGATGGGATGGATGAAATGTTGGATTTATTACGGATGGGATGAGATGCTTTCACCTAAAGTGGCGCACGTAGATGCTTGATTCTACTCATGATGCCTATTTGCCAGGTTTTTGTCATGGTCTTGCCCAAAGCACCGCCCATACAGTTTTCACGAGAGGACGATTTTTTATCTTTACTGTTTTTAATCCTTTTTCTATTTTTTTTTTGGATTTTCATATTTTTTTATTTTTTTGTATTTTTCTAAAAGATTTTAAGCTTATGTTGAATCACAAGGTGTTGCTAATGTAGATGTCCCTGTCATAATGTGCCATCGATATCCTACTTGAAGAAGTTGCTTTGCTAAGATACGTGCACTTGAATGCAACTTTTGAGATTCTTGATTTGCTTCATCGATATCAGAGTTGAATTTTTCTTTGTGCGCATATCGCAATAGAGTTCCTTTTGAATCCTTATGATGAATGGTTGTTTCCAATACATGGTCAATATGAAAATTGGATATCATGCGTGGAGGCATGGATGGAGTGTGTTTAGGGATAAAAGATGGATTGGTTGACAGTTTGGAACCTTTGACTCTTCAAACTTGGGAAGATGAGCAATGATGGATGGATACGAAAGTGTGCATAGAATTAGGACCAACTGCTTGATACACTTTATATGTCGCTTGAAAATCTTGCTTGTTCTTTTGTGGACATCTCTGATGGATACTTTTCCCTTTTTTATTTTTCCCCATAGTTTATTTGACTGATGGAGTTTGATAGGGATAATCTTTCTTTGTATGTTTTAGTATCCATGTGTATTTGATTTTTCCATTATGCTTTCCAACTTCTTTTCCTTTGATAATGTTCTTCATACTTTGATTCAATTCTTTCTTTTGATGTTGGTCCCAATTTGTGGATGGGGTGATGGTTGGATGAAGATTCATGGTGTGGTTGGTTGTAATATTGACAATAGTTTCATCATGAGGATTCTTCGTGCTCCCTATGTTGATTATTGCACTAGATAAAGTTGTCCTCAGTATAGTGCTAGTGGCACCTTCATTCCTTGATTCTGCTCATTTTGAGATGTCTTGTTCAGTAAACATGCTTTGAAAAATGATCACTGTGGATGATGTTATTTCACTTTGCTGCTCTACTAACTCTGAAATAACTTGTTTTTTCTAACCTACTTTCTTGAATGGATAATGTTGGATATCTTCATACATGATCTTCTCAGTCTAAATTTGGGATATATCCGATCCTGATGTTGACAGTTTTGTTTGACTATACGAATCAATGACCTGCTCTTTTTGTGTAACAATGTCAGGAATAAAGGGATCCTATTTTGAATGAAGATCATCTATTTGTCCATCCAAAGAAAGCATCTCATGGGTAGATGGAGTATGTACTATGTGGATATGATCATCATTTGTGACATCTTGTATAGATAGGAGACTATCCATTAGATCATTGTAGCATCTCGAAGATACAAATTCTTGATCTTGATTGATTTTAAAATTGCTTTCGACATGCTTTGGATCAAGTTCTTGACATGGGTCAGTTTCAAAGAATGGATTTCTTATAAAATGTTCTTGGATGTCATCATTAGACATGCTAAGTGGTTCAATATCCTCAAGTGTCGAGTTCAGGGTTCTTTTAGTATCTATAACCATGAGGTCTAAGGGGTTCAACATGTCTTGGAAAGGACCATTGCTAGACCTTAGTGAAATATGTTGATCATTCTTTGGGATAAATTCTTGAGATATGTCCTCTTACTCATAAGGAAATATAGAGACATTTTTGACATAATCATTGGTCAATGGATCGTTCATTATGTCAATAGGATCAAATAATCCTAACACTCCTTGAAATAGATCACTAAAAAGTGGCTCTTGATGTATGGTGAGTTGATCATCAGATGGTGTGGAAACATCTTCAAGGTGCTCATTGATGGAGAGAAATTGATCATTGTTTTCAACAATTGTGGTGGAGGGGTTTCCAATGTCTTTAACCATAGGGTCAAATGATGTTGGCATTTCTTGAATTGGATCATTGTTGGGTATTGTTGGTGGATTTTGATCATGATTGAAAAGTGACTCTTGACATATGTTGATTTGGTTATTGGAGGAAGTAGACATAGATTCAAGGTGCTCAGTGATGGATTGATCTTGATCCTTGTTCTCAATAGTTGTCATTTTTTTGTGTTTGTGCTTGCATTTGTTTGGCAGCTTGAGAGGCTCATTGCACTTGTTGCACTTGTCTTGCTTGTTGCATGGCTAGATATTGTTTGATGGCCTTTTGGTAGGGTTGGTGAGCTTTTAGCGCAATGTCATATTGTCTTCCCACATTTGGCTTTGGTGGTAATGGTGGTGGATTTGGAATTGTATTAGATGTAGCGATGAATGATTGAGATACGCTTGGAGTGATTGTGAGGGTTTGAGATGTGATGGGTGTGATAGTGGTGGTTAGAATAATCCAAGTGATAGGGATGGTTAGAATGACCGAGGTGATAGGCCCTTGGGAGACCATGTTTTGATTTGTTGGGATCAACATTGTTGCTTGATTGAATACCATCTATTGGTGCGATATCAATGGTATATTCAAAGGATTTGATGTGATGGCTTGATTGGTGTTAGGTGGATTGATTTGGATGGAGTGATTGGTGCTAGGTAAAGGGGGAGGCCCTAAACCAAGGAATGATGTTGATATGGGTAATGATGGTGGAGATGTCTCTTGGCGTAATGACTCAACTATTTTAGTAAGTATAGAAATTTGATCTCGCTAAATTTGGTCTTGATTTCGATCTTGACTTCGTTGATATAGTTGATTTGGCTTTTGTTCAAGTAGATTTGGGATGCATACTTGTGGTTTTTGAATGGGATCATGGAAAAATTGATTTTGGACAATGTTTTGATTTGGGATGATGTTCAGATTTGGCATGATAGGTTGAAATTGAAGGTTGTTGATGTTGGGAATCACATTGCCTTGACTTGGAGTCGTTAACATCTTGTTTGGATTTTGAACAATATTCATATGATTTGCAAACATATTTATCCCAAAGTTTTCCGGATTCATGTTTGGAAAACTTGTACTTGGTACATTCTCATTTGGCATGTTGGGATTTGATGAGATGACATTGTTTGTTTGAAGGTTCATGCATTGATTGTTCAGTTGGTGGAATTGTAGGTTTGGACTTGGATCTACCATCAGGAAATGTGTTCCAATATTTGATATGGGCATACTCAAACTTGTTGTGCCATTGACATTTGTAGAAGGTAATGATCCCATGTATGGATTGTATAAATGTGAGTGTTGATAATCAATCGGTGTTGTAAGGCTTTGAAAGTTTGGTTGACTTGGATTACTCATGATGTATGGATCAAGTTTATATTCCATGTTCCTCTTGTGTTTTGGACTTGTTGCAAAAGTGACCTCTAAGGTTCTTAGGACTAATGACGAGATGAAGGATGAAAGGTGTAAATGATATGAGTGATGAATGTTTAGGAACTTTGGATCAATGCTAGACTTAGGGCTTTGATTTTGATTGGTTTGATTGGATAATGAACTTTTAAACCCTAAGATGTTAGATGTATCTTAGGATGAACTTGTTCAAAGGATTGCTGATTTAATTAGAGGTATGAGAAAGGATGCATTCCCATATACCTAACTAAACAATGTGATTTTTGGTTTGATGATTTATGCAAGTCTAGAATGATGTTTCCAAAGTTCTAAAGTTGTTTGGTGGGATGGATTTTGATAAGTGTTTGGGATGGGTGAAATGTTTGATTTGATCCTAAATGAACCTAGGAAGGAATTGTTTACTAGACCAAGATAGTGAAGAACATGTATTTCTCTAAAAGTAATTCAAAATCAAAAGATCAATGTTTGCATGAAAACCATATGACCAAAAGATGCCAAGCACATATGTGGGGTCCAATTGATTTAATCTTTGCTTAATGTATTATTTTTATCACAAACACACTCTTGATTAGATTTTGAATCTAGATGTCTAATGTCTCAACTTTCCCCTTATCCCACAAAGTGTGTTATGGAGAAACCAAGGAAATTTGAGGCAAAAGTTACCTATTGTTGACCTTAGTAGGAGAAAATTGAGATGAAATCCAAATGCTTAGAAGCCTCTAAGGATGTGAATCCCAAGGGAAAGCAACAACATGTGAATTTGTTCAAGGATATTTTCCTCTCCTAAAGGGTTTGAGATTTGATGCTTATGTTGAATGTTGGTTTTCCAATGTTTTCAATTAAAGCACTGTGTTTTCAAACCATAAGCAATATGTCGTCCTAGCTCAATTGGTACATTTTTCTTAGTGGGCTTGCCTCATGCCCTTCATAAAAGAAGAGATGATTTTACATGCAACCAAGGAAAAATATAAAGGTATGTTAAGAATGAAGTCTTAACCTCTATATTTTAACCAAGATCGTACATGCCAAGTAACTTCTTGGAATCTAAGTTCCAATGCACCACTTCAATAAACTCAGTTTATGGGTTGGATGGCTACTACAAAAAAGGGTTTTATTTTGGACTTTCCATTTATGGAGATTGACCCATACGAAGAGAGTCCCCTTTCGGATCCATCTCGTCAGAATCAACCGCGTGATATTGGTGTTTCTTCCAATACCCACATTTATATCCTGGCTAGAAATACTCTTGGATTTAGAGTGTTACTGGTTGAGTCGTTCCCTTGGGTGAGTACTTTTTCCCCAAGGTAGGCCCTCTAGAATAAACAAAAGCAAGCAAAGACAAAATCTATAACTCGATTAATCTTTGACGACACAAAGAAAGAGAATATATGCGATGATGCTCTACTCACACTCGCACAAGATGTTCAATTTTAAACCCAAATCAAACTTTGTATGGGCAATTATTTACGCAACTTTTTGTCACCAAAATCCTTTTGATTCTCAAGATCATTGTGAGGCGTGAGAGAAGCGCATACGTCTTTGAATGATATTACTTTGTGTAAATAATTACAAACAATAAAGATACACATTTATTTTATCCTTCAAAGCAATGATTTGATTTGTTTTAAGCACCAAAGGAAAGATGAAGATTTGATTGTTCAATTTGTTAGACCAAATCGAAATCTAGTAGGTGTCTAAGGTTCAATTTTCACCCTTTGCAACGAAGAATTGAAGTGTTCTTTTTAAACCCAAATGAAAATTAGTGTCCTAAGAATGAAAAGATGACAATTTCGTGAAAAGTGTTTAAAAAAACACTAAAGTGTTAAAAAACACTTTAATCTTTCAATCTATCCCCTTCATGCTTCATTGTTTTTTATTTTCTTTCTTCGCTTTTTCTTTGTTCTCCTTCGTTGTCCTTCTTCGCTTTACCTTGTACCTTTTCTGCTATTCCTTGTACCTTTTTCACTTTCCTTCCTTCTTGTCTTTCGTTGTTTTCTTTTGTTTCCTATTCCATCATAATTAAAAGTTATGCATATATTGTAAAATGACAAAGAAATATACAAAAATTATCATCTATTGGAGAAATCCTTTTGAAGAGTGAGGTAAAGTACAATTGAATTGACATTTGTCATTGATTTAAAGATAAATGTCAATACATTTTTTGGTTTACACATGATTTCCTTTGAATAAATGATAAAATGTCGATACACTTTTCTTTATGCTTGCTTTATAAAAAAAGGAATGGATTTCAAAACAAGATCATGTATTAAGTCAAGCATAAAAAGAAAGTATATAATGATTTCCTTGGTGAAAAGGAAATGGGAACATGACCAACCTCTTGATTTACATCAACAAGGATCTATTTTAGCAGACTTATAAAACGAAAACTAACAAAGATCCTCAAAGATTTTTCAACATAGTGTATTTGACCAGTTTACAACTATGCCCACCAACCTTGTTTAAGAAACATGCAATTTAAAAGGGATTTTGAGCAGTGGTTGTGATCTCTGTCAGATCTTAACATCCCTCCAAATTTGAATAGTGATCAGCTTTAATGTTCGAGCCAAATGCAATCAACAAGAACCTATTTTTAACAATTGTCAAATTTGAGTTTTGATGTCAGTCATAACTATGCAACAATGATATTATATTAGCCTCAGACACATCCTTTCAAAAGGTAAAACACCACATAATAGAAATCATTCATGTCTCCTACGCCAAAGGAAAATTCCAACTATCTTTAACTCAAAACTTAATACTTTCAAGCTTTGCGTGTGAGATTTGGGAAACAGGAAACAAGGAAAGGTGTGTGGACAAGGATCATTAATTATATAAATTAGATTTTAGATCTTTCTTTTCAGAAGCTAAATAAAATAATAGCAATGCCATCAGCCCTGGTATTCACAAACATTTAAATACAAGACAAGCTTAATAACTGAATACGCCTAGCACAAACTATCTAGACGTCTCAAATGTGAACAACATAAGACACATACTTTCAAGGGACACCTCTGCGGACTTACAAGAAACCACTACGCAACAAATATGACAATGATGTATGGGAAGGAGGGTTAACTTTTCAGTTTAAGAAAACTTCTGTTGACTGCAGGATATGCGCAAAATGGATTTGATAAAAGGGCGACATAAAATTTCAAGAAAATGCAATTGGAAAGTGCAACTACTAAGTGTTCTCATATGTGCCTTAAGCAAGACATAAATGACCAGTATTTGATTCAAATTGCAGATAAGAAAAGATTGCGAGCTGAAAATTGTGATGCCAATAGTGATAATTTTGCTTTTTTCATGAGGGTGACATGTTGCTAGCTGATTATGAAGCTATGATTAAGAAATTTAAATATTTTTCATGACTTCTTGATATTTATGAGAGGCTAACTAGGTCATTGGAGCTAGAAGATTTAAAGAAAGGGCTCTTGCGTCTGCTTTTTGGGTGAGCTACAACAAAGCTAGTTTTAGGTGCCACTTGTCATGGTGATATTAACATTCTGCTTGTTGGGCATCGAGGTATGAGTAAGTCCTAACTACTTCAATATGTACACAAGTGGGCTCTTCGAGGCATTTATACAAGTGGTCATTGAAGCTCTGTAGTTGGTTTGACTACTTAGATGTCAAAGGATTTTGAAATGGATGAAACAATAAGTGGAGCGTTGGTATTGAGTGACGGGTATTTGATGCAAGGATACATGTTTTAGCTTATGTCAATCCTAATGGTTCACGCTATAGACCTAGACTTTTACTTATTGATAATATCCAGCCTCCTCCAACATTGCTATATGATCCAAAAGCCTAGTCAAGTAGACCTCACAATTCTAACATGTTTTAATACGTTGCAGGCTTCTTTAATTAATTCTCTAATTCTATATGAAGGGATGCAACAATTACAAAGCAAAAGAAATTGCAGAGCAACATCACCTCTACATAGTGCTCCCATGGACATTTTTTAGCGATTGATATTAGATCTAGATATACAACGTCGATACTCTCTTCTTAACACAGTTTCCAAACAACACTTTCATTGAACTTATAAAGAACCCTCGTTATGACTTCTGGAATTGTCAATTTACATGCTCCACAACCTTTGACCAGCATGCTTCCTTGGCTAAATTAGCAACATACATGATCATAGAGGACTATCCAGATCAATAGAGCTTCCTCAAACATTCAGAGATCTGATGGGCCACTACACATATAATATGGGTGTGAAACCATTCCCTATCATGGAGACTAGAGGAAGATCCCTGCACATGTAATAGTCTTTTGCCAAAAAAAATAAAGAATGAATGAGGGAGTTAGTTTCCACAAAGAACAAAAAAAACAAAAGAGAAAAAAAAAAGACCAATCTCAGAGCTTTGCAATACATGAGCGTTTTCTAGAAAACATTTGAAGCATTTCCACCATTAATGAATAATGGGCATAAATGAGGAAAAGGGTATGGATCCTAAAGTAAGGCAAGTTCTGTTAAGTGAAATGAAAAAATATGAGTCAAAGAATTGACTAATTTCTTCAGTGGCATACTTTAAAGCAATGAAATAAAGTGATTGCACCAAAGTAGACTTTAATAGCTACGACCTTTACCAAGCTGCAGTAAATTCAAATATCAACATAAGCAACTATCTTTTTTTTTTCTTTTACCTTAGTTTGAATCTCTTGTGAGTCAGATTTAAACCGCAATAGATTTACACCATCCCCTCTAAAATTCATAGAGACTCAAAAATTGCAGAACATAGCAAAATTAGTCTAGAACTAAAATTCCTATTTCATGTGATAGAAAATAGAGCGAATTAACCACGTTCAAATACAAACAAAAATACAAATGAAATGCATTAGTTCACCCTCCTTCTAGCGCTAGAATGTAAACCCTAAATTATACTTACTTCAAACAAATGACCACAGTTAGCTGTTAGTCCATTTAAAATAATCTAATCTAAGATTCCTATGAAATACTTGACTACGCTAAGATATGCAAACTAAGTAGAACAAAGACCACTAAATTACAAGCATATAAAAACATAATCAACATTTTATCTCATAGTGGATTGGTGCTATTGTTGAAAATAGCCCTTTCCCAATCCTTGATAGATAAGCTCCATGATGAAAATTCTATGAAGAATGATATGGAATGATAAGATGATAAATGGACAAAATCAGTTCTTAGTTTAAGAGAATGACCTTGCATAAAGATTGTAGATGATTTGTGGAGGATTTCAACAAAAAATTAAGCCTTTCATTTATAGATTTTCTTGATGAGGGAATGGAAAAATGGATGAATGTGGGACAAATATTGGACCAATGAGATGAGGCAACTTGTCAACTTGTGATAGGCTTGAGGATGAGCACATTTTGGCCAATGTGCTCAAGAGAGGGAGTTTCAAATTCAAATTTGAGAGTAAATGTTGAGTTTGACTTGTGCAAGGGACATGTAAGAGCCATGTAAGAGCTCATAAATGACTTGTTGGATGTACATGTCCACTTTTTTTTAAATTCAAACTTGAGGGAATATTCCTCAAAGATGCCATGTTGATGGAAAATGCTGAATTTAATAAATCAATAAATTGATTTATTTGTGCAAGTGGGAATATCTAAAGAATGTGATGGGTGGTTAGATTAGGCTAATTAGGATTAGATTAGCTTAATGACGATTAGGTGAGTTTGACCTTTTTGACTTGAATATTTGATTTATTTAAATAAGAAAAGGATGGAATATGCATTTGGAGATTTAATTAAATAAAGTTTGGTTTATTTAATCAAAGGGATGATGTGAGACTTTGATTTATTTAATTTAAATGACTAACCTTAGGAATGAATTAAATAGTCCTAATTTACTTGGTGAATGGATGAGCTTGATTAATTTAATGAGCGGATGTATAATGTTAATTTTGCATGTCTACAATATTTTATTATCATTGGAACCTCTTTGAACTAATGAGGTAAACATTCTTCACATAATTTCTTGGACATGTGGATATTTTAGTAATGCTAGGATTACTTCTTAAAGCTTAATGTGTTTGGCTTATGTTTTTAAGTGTACTTGTGTGTTACTCGAGAGGTCATAGGAGGTTAAATTGTCCCATTTGAAAACACTTTAGAATATTTTATGAAAGAATTGACATCATTATAACTTTGTATGCAAGATGATACCTTGATGAAACTAGAAAATGTATCTTGCAACTTCATGCAAGACAAATGGGCTACTTATATGTTAAGATTCCAATTCTATGAATATTATGATATGAAATGTGGATAGAGATAACTGTAATATAGAAGTACCATGTGAACTTCTATAATTATTTTCTATAGTATCTTGAAAAGTGTATTGAAAATGTAATTGGTCATGTCAGGGGGACAGTATGTTCATTGCCAGAGAGGCATCTGGTATCATTTCCAGTATGACATCATGTAACAAGTAAGATTTTGTAGCTAGTGAGGGACTTATACAAGTGGTTTTTCATCCCTATGAGGGTTTTCCACTCATGAAAATCTTTGTGTTATGGTTTCTTTGTGGATGCAGTTATGATCTTTTTTTTCTTTCTTAATTCACATTTCAGTATTTAAAAGTGCATGCATTGATGTGATGATAACTCTAGTGTAAGCCTTCATGGAAATAACTAATGGAGACACCACTTTGTTTTAATATATTTTAATTCATTGATGTAAGATATCTCATTTGATTATAATGGTGAAAGTAACTTTGGAAACTTAAGGATATAATTAGCATATGTGTTTTTTTTTACAACGTTACACTCATGGATATTCTAGATTTGTTGGGAGGAATGGGTTGTCGAGTAATAGGGTTGAAAAAGTAGGGGGCTAGGTGGGCTTTCATTATTTTAAGGTCTAATTTTTTTTTATAAGAGAGACCGTCAGCATAAAATTGTCTCCTCTCTTCTCTGTCTCGTTGATAGCTATCTAGATCAAAATCAATGGTCCTAATGGCATCCACAACATTTTGCATCATAGATGCAAAACATCTCACATGTGGTAGAATCAATGCTTGAATTTGCATAGCATTCATTTGATTTTGTATGGATGCAATCTGATCATTTATGTGTGCTCACAAGCAAGCCTCATCAGATGCAACAGGTGCTGGAGGTGGCATATTAAGTGGAGGGGGATGTGGAGAGGGAGGTGGAGGTCGTTGTGGCTGAGGTGGTGGATTGGTGATATCATCAATTTTAAAATCATCCATGATATGAGATATAAGTGTGCACCTACATTAAATTATACAAAATTAACATACAAACTTTAAAAATTACAAGAAATAGTTGAATTTTAAATGCACATGCAAATTTATTTAAATAGGATGTGCATACATATATTAAGATCTTATAAAATTTAAATGCACATATAAATTGATTGAACTTGAGCATGTGCATAAAATTTTTAAAATTTAACATGTACATACATTTAAAAGAAAAAATACAATGCATAATTTGCATGCATATATCATTAAACTAAACTATGTACATAAAAATTTCAAAATTTAAGAACTATATTCAATTTTAATACATCTGTACATACTAATTGAAACACGCATGGATACATTGATTGAACTTGAGCATGTGCATACAAAATTCAAAATTTAACATGTACATACATTTAAAATAAAAAATATGATGCATAATTTTCATGCATACATCATTAAACTAAACTATGTACATACATACAAATTTCAAAATGTAAGAACTATATGCAATTTTAATACATGTGTACATACTAAACAATAAACTTGAAACATTCACAAAAAGCTCATTTTATGGCTAACACACACACACACACACACACACATATATTACAATTTTCCAATAGAATAAATCATGATCTAGTAGATGTCATAAAATATATACTATTATAAATTCATCATTATAAGTTCATAAATTCCACCAAATTCATAAATTAATGTCACTGAAAGTATCCATCTAGAACCAAAATCATAAATTCACATCACTAAAAACATCCATCTAGAACCAAAATCATAAATTCACATCACTAAAAATATCCATCCAACCAAATTTATAAATTCATCACACAAAATATCCATCATTCACCAAATTCATAAATTCATAACTATTTAAGATCATTGTCTTAATTTAGAAACTATTGTGGCTCTTTGTTGCATCTCTTCATTTCTTTCCATTTTCCTTTTCAAAATCAGAAGTTCTCCTCTCCTCTAGCCAAATTTCCAATGCTCATATAAGATCCCATCCATAGCAAAAAAGGGGGGTGGACGGGTACCTAGAGGCTGTTTCTGGAGGTTGTTGTCGCTCACAACTTGGGATCCTATGCTCTGCTAAAATGCAGGCTTGTTCATTTTTTAAAAATGAATACCATTACAAAATGGGATCCCGATTATTACAAAATGGGATCCCAACTTTTATAAATTGGGATCCCATTTCGTACTAATCAGGATCTTGTTCCCTGTCCGTCAATTTAGGACCCTTTAACAAATGGGATCCCGATTTTTAAAAAGTGGGATCCCGTTTTACATTTAGGCTTGGGATCTTGATTTTTAAAAATCAGAATCTCATTTTTGCAATGTCGTTTTCATTTTTTTGGCTAAGGTAAAAACTTCCATGTTTCGTGGACTCAACTTTGTGAACTTACCCATTCAAGCTACTTTGGGGTATGTTCGATCTATTCCCCCAATGATTATAGGGAAAGAATCATGCTATGGAACTGGCTTTACTCTCTACAAAATGTCTCGTGGATTATTCGAGGCGACTTTAACTTTGTGGAAAAGCAGGAGGACAAATGGGGTGGAACATGCTATGATTGGAAAGGTAATGAAAGGTTCTATGGGCAGAGGATGAAATCTAGACTTAGGATTGAAGATCCTATTGAAGGTCAGAGCAATCTGGTTTACTTGGTGTAATGCTCAAAAAGGGGGCAGAAGAATCTATTGGAGGTTGGATAGATTCTATATCAGTAAGGGCTTCTTCTCAGTCTCACTGATGATAGATGGATGCAAAGTTGAGGTTTTCCCCTTCACTCTTTTAGATCATCATCCCATTAGGGCTTCCTTCTGCTTCAGGGATGGGATGCCTAAGGTTGTTGGTTACAGTAAGAATTTTTGTCTGAATACTAGTCTCTTGAAGGATGCGGACTATAGGAATGTTATCCTGTGTCTTAGGAAAATCAAAAAATGGATGTAAAAATCTATGTCTCCCATTGAGATATGGTCAGTGAACACAGAAAGGTGGAAAACTCTTTTTCAGACTATTGGGAGGAAAACAGCTAAATACTTTCAAAGAAAGGAGGTCCTACTCCAAGACAATCTTCTCCAAGTTGAATCTTAGTTGCAATCCAATCCCACAAATGAAGCCCTTATAAATAAACTAGCTTTGGCCAAAGACTCACTTAGAAGACTCCAAAATAACAGAATCAAAGGGCTTGAGATAAGAGCTAAGATGAACTGGTTGGAAAATAGGGACAAAGGTTCCAAATTCTTTTTTAGGTATATTAAGGAAAAGTGGGCTAGAGAACAGATTGACTTCATTTTTGTGGATGGTTCCCTGGTGATCAATCAAGATGAGATAAGAAACCACTTTTTCCAGTTCTATAAAAGGCTTTTATCTTTAGAAAAATAAGGGAGGGACAATGTTTGAGCTAGAGAACATATTAAGAGTTTTATCCCAAAGAAGGTTAGTGAGGACATGGCAAAGGAGTTGGGGAAAGAGGTGACCCTTGAAAAAATTAAAAAGGTCATTCTCTCTCTAAAGGATGATAAATCCCTCAAGGCTAATGGGCTACTGGCTGAATTCTATAAATCTTTTATTGAGTGGATCTATGATGATCTTCTTCTAGTGTATAGGGAAGCCTTTGAGAAGGGGTCCCTTGGTAGAAAAATTAATAAAGGAGTGATCAAACCGATTCCTAAAGATGGTGATAGGTCTCTGATAAAAAAATTGGAGACCCATTACTCTTTTAAATGTTTCCTACAAGATTTTGGCCAAAATTTTGGCCAACATGGGCCATAATCCTTCCTTGTATAATAAATTCTACACATACTGGTTTTATCAAAGGAAGGTATATTCTTGAGAATTTGATCAGTAGTTGGGAGGCCTTGAATTGGGAAAAAAATTTAAATCAGAATGTTGCAATGATTCTCTTAGACTTTGAAAAGGCTTATGACAGGGTTGAATGGGATTTTTGCTATTGATGCTAGAAGCTTTTGGTTTCCCTGAGGCTTTTTGTCAAATGGTTAGAACACTCTTCCGAGATGCCTCTACTCAAGTTGAGGTTAAATGTGTACCCACTCAGGAGATCCCTCTGGAGAGGTCTATAAGACAAGGTTTCCCCTTGGCCTTGACACTATTTTCCATTTCCTCTAATGCCCTCCATTTTTCTGTTGAGGGAGAATGCTCTAGTTCCAAGGATAAGATGAGTCAGCTTGCGGGATGAATATGAGCTTCTCAATCTCCAATTTGCTGATGACATCAACATCAATACCTCCATTCTACTTTTCATGGAAGATTGGAATTTTGCTAATCTAATGAGGAAATTGGATATATTCTGTTTAGCTTTAGGTGCAAATCTTTTCCCCCTCTAAGTCTTGGTTGCTAGGATGGACAAATAGACCCCGAGATTGGATTACTAAGTATGGGCTTTAGTGGGGTGATCCTCACAAACTAGTTAGATATCTTGGGATTCCCTTTGCTATGGAACCGTATTTGAAGGAAATGTGGCTCTAGATTTGGGAAAAAATAGAAAAGAATATCTCCAAGTGGAATAGGAATTTCCTTTCTTTTGCTGGCTAGATACAAGTCTGTCAGAAGATTCTCTCTTCTTATAGAATCTATTTTGCTTCTGTGTGGTTCTTTAATCCATATCAAATTCATGAGATTCATAAAAGAATAAGGGATTTTCTCTAGTGAGATGGGAAAGGGAAGAGAAAGAGGCATGTTGTTAACTGGGATTGGTGTATCATTGAAAAATATAAAGGTGGTCTAGGATTGGAAGAGTTGAAGTTTCAGGGCATTCCTTTTGCATCCAAATGGATTCTAGGTTCTTTGGATGGTGGGGAACCTTGGAAAGTCATGATCTAATAGAATATAGTTATTCCTAAATGTGCTAAGGCTTGGAAATCCTTGCCTATCAGTGATATTCTTAGTAACCAGGAGGTCATGTTACTTGTAGGGTCTAGTGTTTTTAGGACAATCTGCAAGGCCTAGGAGGTGATGAAAAAGAATCTAGATAATCACCAGTTCATCAATGGGGATTTTGGGACTATCCAATCCCATAGGTCTATCTACTAGAATTTGCAACACAAAGGGAGTCCTTTGGCTCTAATCCAAGGTTGCTCTACAAAATGTTGGGTTTTCCTTGCCATTAGACACTTCGGTGATATTTTGAAAGATGGTAAATTGAAGGGTTAGAACAAGTTGAATACTAAATTCAACCTTTCCCCCTCTAATTGGAGACCATACCAGTCTTAAGAGAGGCCTATAAGTGAATTAAATTTCCTGTGAAAACCAAAAATGATCCTAAACATTTTAAAGACTTTCAATGGAGAAATGGCTCTAATATAAGAAAGACTAAGGTTAAAGAACTTTATAATATGCTAACAGGTCACATTGAATTGACTAATCATTTGAACCAAACTTGGAAACAATAGTGGGATAGAACTCAATGGAAAAAAAAATCATAGTAACTAGGTTAAACAAATTAAAGCTAAACAAGCATGTTTTAGATGGCTCCTTATTTTACAGAAACTTTCCTTTAAATGCAAAATTGATGACATTAGAGTTTGCAATTTGTGTAGAGTTCCTGAAACTCTTAATCATATCTTTTTGAATAAATTTTTGCAAAGGAAGTTTGGAAAATTTTCTGTAATGAGCAAGATATTTGGGCATCCAATGGGTAGTTGTTTCCTGAGAAGATTTTTTTTATGCATAATACAAAGATGGGGAAAATTTCTAAGCTTTTTTGGTTGTTCTTGTCCTCCAATATTCTTTGGCTTATTTGGAAAGTGAGGAATGAAGATAACTTCCAGGGGAGAAAAAGGTTGCTTACTGAGTCTTCTAGAAAACTTATATTCTATAACATTGCTATGCAAATTTATATCATTGTGGCTATCTCAAAGGACAAGTTTTGGAGCTATTTGGAAAACATGAAGGTTACTATACACATAATGGAATCAAGATATTGGAACTTATGGCCAAAGGGGCATCCAGGTGTTGATGTGTTCATGAGGGCTTTTCAAGCTTTTTGTCATGACATTACAAAGGGACATAATAAGAATGTCAAGAGAAAGAGTCCGGGTGGTAGGCCTTCAGAAGAGGAATTATCTGTTGTAGATGACTTGGTGATCCTGAGTGGTGGTCATAGAGCTAATTAATGCACTCTGCTAACAGTCCTTTTGCATATCCTTTTGATTAGTAAATAGTTGATTATATTCCTGTTCAGAGCATTATACTTGTATATCTTGTAATGAATACTTGGTGTAGCTAATCTCTTTTGATACAGGGCACTCGTTGGACTTCTTTTCATTGCTCCTAGTTGTGGAAAACTGGTTTATTATAATGGGTTAATCTAAAAGCTATTTTCTTCTCTTTTCTCTATTGTATAGGGGGTTCTAGATTTTGTTTTGTGGGGATGCAATGATATGATATGGGGTTGGACATTCAAACTTTATGACTTGTATTTTCTGCTTATTCTATAATTAATACAAAAACAAAGTAATTGAAAACCTCACCAACTTATTCAACATAAGGAGAATAAGAAAAGTTTATATGACCACTGAGGATAGGAATAAAGAAGTAGGCAACACCCTTTGATTAATTTCAATTTCAAAGATTAAAACCTTTAGTAGCATTCACCACACTAAAAATATAATAATTCTCTATGCATTCAACATCTCCCAAACTCTCCTTTAACAATGTTTCCAAAATTCATGTATGTTTCCAACATAGACTCCTAACACTAATTCAAAAGCTACGGTTAGCCTAGATAATGAATTGGTCATTTTCCTATATTTTACAAGTTACATAATTTGGCTCCAAAATTAAATTATTATTTTTTAAGAACTTTGAGCCAAAAAAAAATAGGACACATTCATATGAAGGTGGTCAACCAATGACATCAAAAGAACATAAAAAAAGGAGTTACCCTATTACTTATGGGATTAGCTTGAAAATTATTCAACACCTCCTAAGGAATCATTGAGGTTAGAACCACCTATGTATTGCATTTTCACTCTCCTATTCAAAAGATTCATTTCGACCTTTCAACATCTCTTTTATTTTTTGTATCTTAGAAATTATTGAAATTTCCATCCATTCTTATCAAATAAATTATTTTATCCATGAGATTTTTCCTTATAGTGTGATATTTGAAACTATAAACCATTGTTGAGTCATATTTTATTAGTTGATGGGCTATATATAGTGTGAGATTTGAGCCTGCAAACTAGTATCGAGTCATCAAAAAAGAGGTTTTAGTTGTTGCTTAATGATAAACAAACTAACATTTTGTATAGGCATGAATTTACACCCCTTACGGAAATTCCCCTTTTACACTTCCTCACCTTAGAAAATCAAATTTGAAGGTGAAAATCCACATTTGCTCACTTCATTCTTTTCACTTGGCATCTTTAT
>VDFB02040863.1:0-35000 GCA_007258455.2 Sequoia sempervirens
GGAGGTTTGTGCTCAAATCTAAAGGTTACAATTGGAAGTGTTTGAAAATGACTTGAAAGTGACCCCTCGGGCCCCATTTAAGCATGAAAATTAGGTTTTTGTCACTGTTTTGGCTATCTTGTTAGGGTTTTGGACCCCTGAACCTATTTTTGTCTAGCCGAGGCTTGTTTTTCATTTTTTTATTGTGTTTAGACATGTTTTTAGCCTCATGGAGCCTTTTCCAACTTGTTGGGTACTTTGTCATCTTTTTTTGTAAGATCACCCAAAAATTGGAATTTTCGTCCAATCTCGTGAGGGGGCATTATATTGGCATATTCTCTCCTGCCAGGTAGCAGTGGGGCAAGTTTTAAGATAACAATTTTTTTTGGCTTTGATCGAGATCATTTATTCTTTAAACCAACACAACAAGTGCATTGCTTCAAAGAGGGGCAAAATGTAGATACGTAAAATATATCGATTGACATTGTACATCTAATTCTGACTTACTAACATCGTTTCTTCCTGAATCATCCCTCGATCTAACCATTTAATCAAATCTCCTTATCTAATTAAATTCATCAACTTTCATCCCTTAATTAAATAAATATTTTTTTCTAATTAAGTGAGTCTCTTTTGTTAATTAAATCAATCCATCTGATCTAACTATCCCTATTTAATTAAATAATCAATTTATTTGATGAAATCTCTAAAGTCTATATATTAAATTAAATAAATTAAAACCTCATTTGATTTAATCTAACACCATCTTTTTTAATTAAATAAATCAAAATCCTTTTTCAATTAATCTCTGGTCATATTCCTCTCTTATTTGATTTAAATATATCCATACATTTGATTCAAATAGGTCACATCATCTAACCTCTCTCATTAAATTAGTTAACCCTTGATTAATTTAATCTTATCTCATGTCCCATCCTCTAGATAATGCAAGTTGCATATGAAAATAGATTTAATTCATTTATTAAATCTCTATTTCACTCACAATGGCATCTTTTGGAATATTCTCTCAATTTGAATTCAAAAATTCCAAGTCAACATGTACATCCAACAAGGCAATAATTTCATCTTATATGTCCTTTTCCTTGAGCCAAGTGACATTACATTTTCCCTTCCCTCTCACAAGTCATTTCAACAAATTTAAAATTCAAAAATAAGCATTTATGGGTACAATCCCCAAATCTTGCATCCAGTCATGGTTTGACAAGTGGCATGATGGCATTGGATGAATTTTAGTCCCACATTGCTCAAATTTGGACATTCATCCATCTTGGAATTCTATTAATAAAGGGATCATATCCTCATTTCATCATCCATAATTTGAGTAAACATACTATACTCAAATGCATCTTCAAGCATTTGCAAGATTCATCCATCCATAGCTAGGTTATGCAAGTTTTTCATCATGGAGCACATTTGAATCTTCATAAAGTGAATCAACCCTCATCATTCATCAACATTCATCAAGTTTGCATCATTGGAGTTGGGAAAGGGCCAATTTCCACATCAAATTGGCACCAATTCCCCCATGGGATCATGAGTTTGCACATTTAATTAGGATTGAATATATATGTTCTTGTTTTTATTGAGTTCTTCATTGTTTTCTTTCCTCTTTCGAGTTTGTAAATGATTTCATGGGGAATCCTTGTTTTGGCTTGCAATCTCTAACTTAATGTGCTTATTGCTTGTTTTTTGTAGGTACCAAGGTTGGGGTTCACACAAATTCAATCTCCTACTCATGAAGATTTACACCTAAAGGGGCCCATTTGGTAGGCTTGAGGTTTCAAATAATTAGGTTCTCCTTTATACACTATTTCATTTACCTGCCCACCATGGGACCATTCAACCTTGTTCTTCGTAGATCAATTGGGATGTGTGAATTTATGATAGTTGTGAGGATATTCATTTCCCTTTACTCTCATTTTTCACAAGCAGATGATGCTAGCAATGGCATGGAACTTGGATTTTCAACTTCCAATTGCATTTGTTTGGAATTTTTGAATGCCCCTTTTCAAAAAAATCTTTTTAATACAAGATCTAAAATCATTGCATTCCATGTCATAAAATCTCCTTGCAACAATTGGTGAAACCGCATTTTATTTGAGGCATTTTGTTGAGACACTAGTGCAGCCTGTTTCTTAACTTCCACATTTTATCACATTACTTGTGTCGATCTATTTTGTACATATATTATAATCATGGTAAGCTGTGAGACCACATTTCTTTTAGGCAATCTGCCAATAGTTCACATGCATTGTGTATTCTCCCACATTTTGCATGCATTATTTGAGAATTTTGAAATCCTTTTCAAAAGATCCAATTGTGTCAGTCTTGCAACATTTCATTGAAACCTTTGAGGCATTTGGTTTGCTGATGCTTCCACACTTTCTATCTTCATGACAGTATTTGGAATTTAATTATGATGAGAAACTCATGCCACATTGTATTCAATAGCTTTATCTTCATCAGCAAGACTTCCACCAATCCGTCCCCAAACCATGTATTTGAGAACACGTATTAGCTTCCTCACTTTGCATGTTGATGATGGCTACTTCAACTACAAAATATTATAATATCTTCTTATGGCCATAGGCATGGACTTACATGAGAGAACAGTTTTGTAGAAACCTTTATGCATAGCCTACGCAATTTGTATTCCATAATGGCGGGATCTCATCAAGGATTTTTGTCAAACATTTTTGAAACAAAATTTCAGCAAGGCATTTTATCAAACAGTTCATTTGCAATGTCTATGCTTCCACCATTCTCCTTTGGCACAAAGTGATCCCACAAAGCTAGTTTACAATTTCTGGGAGGAACTGATTTTTGCTGAAATCACATATTTTTAAAAATTATAATAATTTAATCCTTAAAAGGTTACATTTACAAAATTCCAATTGAAAAGGGTTTGATCAAACTACCTTAAATCAAACCCTCTTGGATAGAACACCACTAGTTTTAAACCATACCTATAACAGTCTCCTTTACACCTATCAAAATGCTAATAAAACCACTTTTTATTTACCTTTTGGGAATCAAATGAATTCATTTAAAATTTATTTTTGCAAGTATGTAGTCCTTATTATAAGCTTCCAAAAGTATAATTTTAAATAAATTTAATTTTATTATTATATTTATTTTTATTTCATGAATGTAGGTTTTTCATTGAAAATCAAGACTCTATTATGCACATGTGGAAAAATAGAAGATTATTAGAAAATTTTTTAAAAATATTTGTGCAATAGATATTGAAGTCCTTGATCCAACAAAGAAAAAAAATTGAATTGGATACACACAAAAAGTTAATTATACAGTGCTTATGTCTGAATTATAATTGGTTTGAATTCAAAACTTGATTAAAGAAAAAATATTCAATTAAAACTATCTAACTAAGTGGAAGCACTAGATACTTGAGTTACAAATCTAAATTCGAAATAATTAGAATTTTATCCTTCATGGAAAAAAAGTTATGCGTTATACGGAGCGTCACTTTTTAAAAATGTTGTTTTCTCAAAAAACTAGTTTTCAAGGGAGATGGAAAAAGATGTGCAATCTGATTCCAAAAATTTTGAAAAAAATATATTTAGAATCTATAGACAAAATGTCACAAAACTCTAGTTTGCATCATCTTCAAATTCCTCACATTTTAGCTGCTATAGGTGCTCGAAAGTGAAGATTTAATTAAAAAAAAATATTTTAGTGTCTAGTTTGGCCAAAAATTGTAAACCACTATTGTGGGATCACCCCACAACATCCATGAGACCACATTTCAATGAGGTATTTTTTCTGAAGGTTTTAAAAGCATTTTCACCAAATCCCATTCTGCACATTCTCTAGAATTTTGCCATCTATTCATATCATAAGATGAAATCTCTCTGAGTCATTCTGTCAAATAGTTCATATGCCATGTTGGTGCTTTCTCATACTGTATTCGCTTGAAATTTTCTAAAGCCTTGGCAACAGATCTATTTTGTGCATATTCACAATGATTGTCTTCATCCTAGGAGATGACTTCTCTTTGAGGCGACTATCAAACGTTTTGTTATTCTTGTCCGTGATTTCACATTTTGCAAGTTTTTACCCAAGAAGATGCCACAAGCCAATTACATCATTTTGAAAGCTTTTCCTCAAAATCCCTCTTTGACAAATAATTTTTTATGTGCATCGACCAGCAATCAATGGCACTCTTATGAGATCATATTTCCTTGGGCCGATTCAACTAAGGCATTCCGCCAAACAATGTGAGTGCCTCTTTCTGTTGCGTCTATAGTTTGCTTGCATTGTATTACCAAGGTATATTTCTAGGACTTAAAGCTTTCAATTCACTTTATGCATGTTACGCAAATTATATCAATTTGCAGTGCCACATTCCTCTGAAAAATGCCATCAAATAGTTCACAGTGCTTTTATAGATGTTCATGGTCTGTTTGGAAGCCCATATTCATATTCACTTGAGGTTTTTAAAGCCTTTTTCTTGGGTGCATTTGTGCAAAATCCGTGACCTTGGCATATCAAAAATGCCATTTCTTTGAAGTGTCCTGTGTGCACTTCAATTATTGCATTCCATGTGATGAGATTTTCATTTAGGAATTCTTTTTTTTCCAAACTAGATCATGTGCCATACTTCCACCATTTGCCCTTATGCATCTTCATTATGCACAGGATCAGAACAAGAAACTACTTGGGAACCATAACTTTTCAGACCCCTTTGGAATGTTGTGTGAGTTCAGAGTTCGAGAACGACGATGAAACCTGACCTCGAACATTTTTCTTGGAAAGTTTCAACGTTCATACAAAGTCCAACATCCGACTGTGTGCGGATCGAGAATTGGGAATGCACCTACAACTAAAATATTTTGAGTTTTGGAATAAGTTTCTTCCTGAACTCGAATTGCAAAATGATCAATCAAGTTTGGGTTTCAGGAGTGGGTCTTCACCTTGCATATTACCCTTCTTTTTACCTTGCTGCAACATCTTACCTGATTTTGATTTCTGAAGGAAGATTATCTCGCGAGTGGTGGGGTTTGGTTTTGGGATATTTCCTAACATAAGACATTTTTAAATTTCTCCCTTAATGTTTTCCTTTGAACCGAAAAGACATTTTTCTTTAAAAAAAATTTACTCCTTTGTGCTCGGGAGGGGGAATAGGTAATTCCTAACCCTTTCATTTTTAATGTTTTCTAATTTTTATTTTGTTTTTCTTTTTTATGATTTTTATGATTTTTTTAAAACTCTAAAATCCCTTTAAAAAAAATAAAAAGATTTTTATTTATTTGAACATTTAAATTTTAAAACTTATTTATTTATTTTCTAACTTTTAATATTTTTGTATTTTTAATTTTTAATTTTTGAATTTATAAATATTTTTAAAAGTTAAAAGACTTCTTTATTAAATCTTTATTTTTAAAATTTGAAAGATTAATTAATTAATCTTTAATTATTTAAAAATATTATTTAATTAAGATTTTATTTATTTAATTTTTTAAATCTTTTAAAATAAAAAATTTATTCATTTATTTTGTATTTTTGTACTTTTTGCACTTTATGACTTTGTTTTGTATTTTCTAATTTTTTGTTATTTTAAGATTTCTGATTTTTTTTGTATTTTTCGGACTCTAAAGACACAAAAATAGGATGGACGATACAAAAACGACACGATGAGATAAGGACGAAGACAAACAAATGAGACAATGAAACAACCAAAATAAACGAACAAAAGAGGAAGATGAAAAGCAAATGAGATGACAAAAGATAGGGATCAGGATTGGGAATCAGTGAGGCGCTTGAATCCAAACAACACCCAAAGGCAAAGCGGGGATTGGGTATGAACACGAAATGTGAACCTTCAAAAGTGTAAGGTGTCGGTTCCAGTCTGAAACCCAAACTCGAAAGACAGAAAGCACAACAGACGTGGGGATTGGGATTGGGACGAAACTAGGAACAAGAACCTTGGAAAGGTTCCTTGTTCTGGTTCTGATCTTATACTCGATTTCAAACCAAACAAACAAAACAAAAAGGAATCAAAGATCATAGTTAGGATGGAACCAGAACTTGAAAACCCAAAAGGTGTCAGGTGTTGATTCTGATCTAAAACCCGATTATGACAAAACAAAGATGACAAGCAAGAAAAGATTAGACTCAGAACAACACCTAGAACCTAAAAACTCTTGAGGACAAGTTCAAGTTTCATTTTGAAACTTGATCCCGACAAAGGAAAACAAGCAAGGTCTAAGGGTTATGAAGAATTTTGAGACAAGACAAGAAATGACAACAAACATAAAATGAGAGATGAAAACCGAAAAAAGCGAAGAGGGAAAAGATGAAATGAGAACAACAAAGCGTAAAACATGACAAAACAAACTAGCAAAATGAAATAAAATAGAGGGGGTCCCTGAATTTTCCAAGTGACAATTTAGGGCGTCTATGCAAGGCATAATAGGTACGACATGGCACTCTAGTGAAGTGCATGTTTAACTTTCTGGATGAAGTTTCGACCTTGTCAGTGATCTTTGCAAATGTAAGGAAAACCAATGGTGCAAAAAATGTCTTCCTAATGCAAAATCCTCAGGAGAGAAGTGCAAAAACCATTCATTTAACAAGTTAGATACATTTGAGATGCACATTCATAGAACAACATGACAGACAAAAAAATATAACACACATATATAACACCATATATACATGGGAAAACCCTTACGGGAGAAAAAACCGACCACACCAAGTAAAGTCACTTTGTATTACAGTAAATAAATTACATGCAAAGTTACAAACTTCACTTTCAGATGTTAACTCACAATAGCATCACCTTGGTCGAACTCGCTCACTATTTCAATGCTCATACAACATATAATGAATTCTATTCATTGCCAACAACCATTATGGTTTCATTTAATTTTTGTTCCTTCACCAACAAGCTTCCTTCATCTTGGGTTACACACACCACCATACAGCATGCATCAAGCCACCTAACATTAAATTTAGTTACAAAGAATATTACCATATTTGCACTTTGTCAGCCTTCAAGTCATTTCATGCAATAAATGCAAACATGTCACTAACAGGAAATACAACTTTGGGCCAATGATTGTTGATTTACAACAGCGATGTAAAATCAATAAACGAAATTTTGCCATGTGTTGACACATCACTCATCCATCGTATTTGACTATCGCAACAAACTGTCTATCGTTCCTTGTGGTCCCCACCATGACACACGTTCACCACTTGTGCAATTCTGAACAATCAAGCTAGGAATCTACAATATTCTCAACAAGTCTTCCAGAAAAGACTTAAATATCAATTCCCAATCCCCAAGTGGTCCTCGCATCCATCGACATCGAAGTCACCTCCATACGCTGTCGTCACCATCCACATAGACCGGGACACACATACACTACTTGTGTAATTTTGGAGAATCAAGATGGGAATATACAATATTCCCAACAAGTCTCCTAGAATTCCAAGTGGTCCCCACATTTGTCGGCTTATCACCCAGTTGGAGAAACCACAAACTTCACAACCCCTAGTTGGAAGTTAGGAAACTCCAAGACATTGTGACAACAAAGAAGATCGACTAGTCGAGAAGTTAAGAAACTTTTGAACTCCGCGGCAAGGTTCCAAGGTTGGAGAAAATAGTGATCCCACAACCAACACACTGTCGCCCAATTTCAAACTTCCAGAAACCCGTGACCTAGGTTTCAAGGTTCAAGTTTTGGGTGATAGAATGATAATGTAGACCAACAAAGGGAATTTTTCAGTCTTTAATAGAGGTTCAAGCTAGCAAGTTGAGGCACATTTTCCAACTACAAATTCACTAACCATAGCTCCACAAGAGCCTAGTGGAGGAGACCTTGTGGGGCCTTCTTCCTTAGCCCTTGTTGTGGGAGGATCAGAAGCTCCTCTTCTTAATATCCCACCACTAGAGGCTTGTCCTCCTTCCCCTTATGAAGATCTAGATTGGGAAGCATGACCTATTGGTCGATCAGTGTTAGTGGGAGGCCTCTTCTTTGTCTTTAGATTAGATGTATGTGTGTGTGTTGTGATGTGTTCCCCCATACTTGTGTTATATTTTCCTAGATGAAACTTGTCACCCTTGTTGGTGCTTGGATACAAGCATGGTTTTTGTGCCATAAACCTTCTTCTATTTGTATAATCATTCTTCCATGTTTGTGATTGATTTTCGACAAATTGGGGATGATGCAAAGCATTGGGGGCATTTAGGCTTCCCTTCCATTTCGACCCAATTTTTTATTTTTTCATTTTATTTTTTTACTTTGTCTTCTTGTGCATTCTTCACATGGTCTGATATAGTAGGGGGTTGATGATAGTTCATTTATATACTATTATTATACATATATATATATATATATATATATATATATATATATATATATATATATATGAGTAGTTCTAACCCTGAAATATCATATCACCCCTGTGCCCTTTGTTTGTGATGTCTTTGTCTCTTTTTATTTTATCTTTCTCTCTCCTTTACTTGGGTTGTCCCTGTCATGTGTGACAATTCCATCACTTCGATTTTTGGAAAACGCATTTGTTGCCAACAAATCTTTTTTTGAAAATCCTCACAATGTTTTTCAAAGAATCGCATTCTCGACTTGGACCTCTAATGAGAATGTGTTTCCTTCATCATGGATTCACAAAGAAAGAACTTGAGGACTTTCCTTCGAGGTGGAAGTAGCTTTGACCTTCCTCTCACAAGGGGGGATCTTCTTCCTTTCGAATTCCTTGATGAAGTGAACATCTTTGGAAAGGATTCCTTGATGATGAATCGATTTGAGAAACATCTCTTCCGCACTTTCACAATAGTGAGTCCCTTGACTGGACCCCTTCTTCACGTCGGGTTCCCAAGGGACCCCTTTAAAAGCTTTCCAACTTGTTGATAGTCTGTGTGATTGACCACTTACTTGCATACGTGGCTGCTTCTAGACATGTTCTATCTGTGGGTAGACATGTTGCTTTATAGGTGTGCATGTGAAGCCACTTTCTGAATCTGTAGAGTTTCCTTCCTTTGGGTGTCCTTCATGTGAGAGATCTTGGAGGACACCTTTCTTGTAGGTATGTAGGCCTATAAGGCATTGTCTCTAGGCTTCCTCCATGTGAGAGATCTTGGGGGTTGCTCCCTTGCAATTTTGTGGGTCTGTAAGGCATTTGTTCTGGGTTTCCTTCATGTGAGAGATCTTGGAGAACACCTTCCTTGCAGTTTTGTGGGTATGTAAGGCACTTGTTATGGGTTTCCTTCATGTGAGAGATCTTGGAGGACACCTCCCTCGCAGGTTTGCGGGCCTATGAGGTGCTTACTTCTCAGGGCTTCCTTCATGTGAGAGGTCTTGGGGGTCACCTCCTTACAGGTATGCAGGCCTATAAGATGCTTTCATTCTACAACTTCATAGTTATACAAGGCTATTGAGTCCTTTGCTTGCCCTGCGCTTTCGAGCTCGCCAAATTGTGGTTTGCTTCCTCGACAGTTCAGGTATACATTTCTAACCCTACTAACTCTTCAATCTACTTTACTGAAGCACTCACCAGTATTTTTGCTCGCTAAAGTGGGGGAAAAATGTATAGGAGTGAATTTGCACCCCTTGAGAAAATTCCCCTTTTGTAAATCCTCACCTTAGGAAACCAAATTTGAATTCAAAATTTCACATCAGCAAGCTACCTTCCTTCCACTTGGCATCTGTCTATTGTGCGATAGAAGAATATTTGTCGGGGACACCCATGTGGTACGTAGATGTCAATGTAGCATGCTTACATGCCTAATAGATTCCTACATCTGAAGTTGGAAGAGGTGTTACACTTTCTATTTGGAACGATTTGTAATGTCCCTCTTCGACTAACCGACCCCAAAAATGGTAGATTCTTCCCTCTTCTTCCTTCAAATTCATTCATTATCATTCCATTCCATCTCTTCACAAGATCTAGCAATTTTTGTCTCATTCTCAAGCACTTTCCAACATTCTCTTCATTCTCAATAGCACTTCAAAACTCCATTACAATAGCAACAACACTCTATCAACTTCGTAAAGCAAGTGTGAAGCAATCCATTACAGTGTGGGCTTGAGGTTTTGCAAAACCTCCCTTAATCGTGGTCGAGGCTATGGTGATTGTTCAATTCCTCTTTTCTCCTCCATTGGATAGTGAGCTCTTGGTGGAGGTGGTAACGTTTTTCTCCTCTCCTTTTTTATTTGGTTGCGTATCTCTTTACTATTTTGTAGTGTTATTTGCATTCCTTCTTTACTTCTTTATCATACATTTCTCTATCATTGCTATTTGGCTGTCCATGGAGGTGGAAAAACCAAAATGGGGGTCTGATTGAGGCAAGCCCTATACAGCCCCAACAAAATTTCCCTCTTTCTTGTGTGTAGGTGGACGTGCTTTTGGATCTAGCTGTCAAATTGGAGTCTTGGTGAGATTATCCTCATCACTTTAGCTCTTATCTATCTATTTTATCACATCCTTTTGTATTTCTTGTACTTTATAATTCTATTTTGTTCATTTATCAGTCATTAGCTAGGTCGTCAGCTTGTTTTTTGGTGGTTCATATTGTATTCTCTATCCTCTAGTCGTATGAATGCCAGCACACCTAAGAGATGCCAGCGCACTGCGCTATCATCCTAGAACCACACTTTCATCCTCGGGCATAAAGCTACCTAAGGTACAATATTGAATCCAAAAACCAACTCACCTAGCCTAAATCTGGATCTTAGGTATGCATAGTGATTGAAGGACAATATAGTCCTCACCATTCTTGTCCCTTGCTTCAAAACACCCCTTTAGAGTGAGGTAAGTTAGGGCAGCCTTCCACTCTTGGTTCTCCATGACTTGGGGCCTTGACGTGGTTGGTTCACCTCTCTTACACATTGTCTTGGAGGCAGGTGGAGGCCTCAGAGGTCAAAACATAGGAACAACCCCATGAGAATGCTTCCCCTTTCCATAAAGGGTGGGTTGGGGCACCGTGGATAAAACTAGAAACTTTGAAAAACTTGCGGCTTCGACTTCCACAATGTAGGTGCTTTTCTTTTTCCTATGCTAGGAATAGTAAAATGAATGATGCCACCAAAGGTTGGGAAGAAGAAGAAAAATGAACATAAGGAGAGGTGAAGCCCCAAGGGCAAGAGCTTGCTTGTCCTTCCCCTTTGGAGGGGTAGAGGATGAAGCATGCTACTATGCATGCAAGGATGCCTTCAAGGAGATAGCTTGACCAGATGGAGGAAAATAAACTTTTAGCACTGACCCCTTGGTCTTATACCTAAAATAAGCTCTATAGAAAAGATCCCCTCTAGGAGGAAAGGTTCTAACTGGGGTAGGCCAACAGTGGTCGAGGGAGAAGTCCCCATGTGCTACCAGTGCTTTATATCCATTATCTTAGATAGTATGCATGATACCCTCATGGAGAAACTTCAGACATTTATGGACTACCAAGGCGATTGTATTCATGGAGACCAGCCATAGAATGCCTAGCCTCACTTTGAACAAGTCAGACTCGGGTATCACGAGAAATGGTACTTTCAAGACCTTAGGTCCTTCGAGGATTGACAGAGAAATAGAGCCAAGAGGTGCAACAAACAACCCATCATGCATGCAAAGTGTAGTTTGTGTTTCGTCATACTTCTCCTTATGTAAATTGTTAATAAAGAGAATCTCTTTTGTGACAACATTCACTTGACTCGCAAGGTCAACCATAACACCTATTACAACGTTATTGTTGATACAAGAAAGAATATATAATGAAGAGAGCTCTTTGTTCAAATATATATCATGTGAAATGAATGTAATATCAGGAGCAGTGTTCACATGATCTAAAGGAGGAATATGAGTAAATGAGACTACATTTACATATTGGGATGATATAGAAATGGATTTGTGTAGATCTATAGCTGGTTGTTAGGCTTCACTATAGATTTGTTTGAATTTTGCTTCCTACCATAGAGTCGAATTGTCCCATTATTGATGTGGTCTTGAATCACGTGACAGACAAACACATCTCTCAATATCATGACCCAAGACCCAATGATATTGATAGAAATTTTATGCATCGTGCCACTGAGGATACAACTTAGACAGTGGTCTAATCTTTGGCAGAGTTATTATTCCATATTTTAAAGGTTTTTGTAGGAAATTATTATAAGATTATGATAATTTAGTGCATATTCTATTTCAACTTGCAATATTTTTATCAGTGGGAATGGATACCACATTCATCACAACATGTTCTTTCTTGGCTCACTAGAGACTAACATGGTTGATCGACCATCCTGATGGGAGTGCAAGGATGAATCCTTGTATTGTGCAATCGTTTGTTGGTACTCGTGCAAATTAGCACACAAATGTACAAAAGATGGGTACTTTATCAATAAAAATTTATCTCGCAACCCATGCTGCATATTTTCAATGAACATTCTCTACACATTAGAATTGAGTAGGGTATCCAAGAAAAAAGAGCCTGATAATGAGCTATAAAATTAGTCACCTACTCGTGAGGCCCCTTTTTACATTAGGCGAGATTAGCAAACATGACCTTCAACCCAATATTAGCCTAAAACTGACAAAGGAACTAATTTACAAGTTGGTCAAGACAAAATTATCAAGAAAGGAACAATACCACTCCAAAGGAGTGTCCTTAAGACAATGCGGAAATAGTTTTTCAAGAAGTGCATCATGGTGAAAGAAATTTGTACACATAAGATTACTTGCCAAAAGTAAATATAGAAAGTCAAACTAAACTAAAACAAAACTCTATTGGCTTGATATCAACCTAAATAGGTTTATTTTCTTGGAATTCTTGTGATCTTGAATATTCAAAAGAATTTTAACATTTCAATTGTCAACAATAATACCAAGGTGGTTGTTTAGATTATCAAGATTGGGTTGGGACAAAAAAACTTAGATGCTAACAAAGCATGATAATTTGGAGCCTCTGTAGCGCAGGGAAAAAACACACAAGAGTTAAGCAATTCAAAGCATAAACAATACTATACCCTAAGCACAATAATCGAGAACAAAGGAAAGCTAATAAAAACATGCATAATTTACCAAACACAAATTCAATTCCATTGAATAACCTCCATTATCCTTCTCCATTTTGTCATTTGTATGATACTTGCCCTTAGATTCAATAAGTGTGCAAGTATAACCTCATGATCATGATAATAGCGAAACATCAAAGATTTCTAAAGTAATTGCTTCCAAAACACATGAGATCTTGGGAGGAGTAATAATGATGAAGGTAAAGCCAATTTATAGAAAATATGATTTTTGAATGACATGCTCAGATTAAAAGATAAATCGACGATTAAGATTAAAAGATGTGACATGCAATTTAAGATTAGGGTTAAATTAGTGTAAGTGATAAAGCATAAATGGTGGAGATTAAATTAAATAATAATTTAATAACTAGTGGAAACTGGTTGAGACACAAAAGAATAAAGATTGCATGTAAAAGATAAATATTATCATGGATAGAAGATAAGAATAAATAAATTAAATAATTAAAGTTATTTAATTAATAGAGGTTTGCACATAGAAGATAAGATCTAATCTAGATAACAGACTGATTAACATAGAAAGTTGTTCGTTAAAGATAATTAGAAATTATCTCACCAAATAACTTAACTGAATGATCTAATTATGTCTAAACTTAAGTGATAAATGACTAATTAGATAACAAAGAGATTATCTAATTACAGAGGAATATGCTATTGATAAATCTTTTTATGAATTAAATAATGATTTAATTCGACATTCAAGATTTTGAATTAAATTAAATAAATAAAGATTTATTTAATTAAAGAGAGAAAAGGCTAAAGAATAATTAAATAATTTAAAATGATTATTTAATTAATCGATGAAGAATAACGGTAAGAATTAATTAATTAAATAATTAAAGTTATTTAATTAATAGAGGATTGAACAGACTTGACATAGAGAAAACTGTCGTTAGAGAAAATCAAATCTTATCTATACTTATTAATGACTAATTAAATAATAAAAATATTATTTAACTATAGAAGATTGTGATAAGGAAAAATACTCATTTTGAATTAAATAATGATTTTAATTCAAAATTCGAGGATATTGGATTAAATTGAATAAACAAAGATTTATTTAATTAAAGAGAGAAAATGTCAAAGAATAATTATTTAATTATAGTGGAAAGTGACATAGAAAATTAAATAAATAAATATTTATTCAATTTTAGAAAGAAAATAGCATTTAATTAGTGACGTAATTAAATAACATTTATTTAATTAATCAAAGGGGAATAAAGATGGGAATGAATTAATTAAATTATTGAAATTATTTAATTAATAGAGGATATATGGTTATAAGAAATAATTAAATAGTTAAAATTATTTAATTATGAAAAATGAAGATGAAAATTTATGAAAAAATTAAAGTCACAGGCCTAGGACAATTTTTAGTGTCTACAGCCTCAATTTGGCAATGGCTATCAAGTTTTAATGACAAGCAAGTAGGGTAGTGACAATTGTCTAAAAAGTGGGAAGCAAAAGTATATATATAACAATATATATACATTGTGGAACTAGAAGCATACTGGTTCCTATTAAAAAGATAAAAAATTAGCTTGCAATGTTGAAAAAATGAACTGTAGCAATATATTTAAAATTTCCATATATTCTCCAAGCTTAATGCTTCATTAACTTTTGAAACTCACCGCTTAAATGATTTCCCTACACTTGTTAGGGAAGTACATGCCATTTAGAATCGTTATATACATGGAGGTTCAGAAGGCCTGCAAGGAGTACAATAGCAATCCATGCATGTTAAATAGGTATGAGAGAAACTAATGCATGCGTTGACAAAATTCATGTCCTAGTCTTGTGGGCTTATCTTATTCCCTCCTAAAGCAAGCCTCATTTATTTTCTCTTTAACGATCCAAATAGATTTCAGCACCAACTGTCCCATTGAAAGGGAATGTTCCTCATGCTTTGATTTTTCATTGAAACTTGTACTTATAATCTCTCAAATTCTCAACTCAAAATCTAATGTTTTTAACTTCATCCACTTATTCACAAAATCAAGGAAATTTATTTAAATAGTAATAGCTAAAATTGTGGCTCAAATAGTTGCTCTTTTCTTTTGTACTAGCTGATCTTTATTATCTAATGGAAAAATATTTAACACTCTCTTTAGTATTTTACAAATCTGCTAAAATAGTTATCAATGAGAACATTTCAATATCATTTATGGTCTTTTTGAGATGTTAGATTTTGTTTCAAAAGCATTTTATTAGCCAATAGGCTATATATGGCTTGAGGTTTCAAGCGAAACCTGTCTCACGCCTATATACCATTTCTTTCGTCGGCATACAACTCTCCTTCCCACCGGAGATCATTTTCATCATTTTTGGCTATTTTTTTGGTTGTTCCTCGCTTGTATTGACCTTTGGTTTCTCCACGTGCGTACGTTGCGTTGCAGTTATTGCAAAATTTATGATGTTTGGTGAGGTAAGTGGTGGTGAATGGCATTAGGCGGTGCTAGGTTTCGTATGTGTTCTTGCAAAGTTTGCCCAGTTTTTATCATCGACATCGTTCACAGTTTGTGCAGAAACTTGAGGTAAATCATTTTCCCTCTTCTGTTACCTGCAAGAACCACTCCTGCCCTCATTAACGAGGAGCCCCCATACTCTAAATGTTGAAACCTAAATGTGCTCTTAGCCGTAATTTTCATTTTAATAAGCATACTCTAAAACCCTGTCAAAATCTTATTTTTAGGCCGCAGCTTGCCAAACTGAAGAAGTGAAAGGTCAATACCAGCAAGGAAGAGTTTGGAGGAGTGGAAACCAATAGCAACAGGAAAGCAACAAAAAACGGCGACAACACAACACAATTTGTGCAGAATCTTGAGGTAAGTTTAAGTGATTTTTTCACCACCAAGTAGGCAACAGGCTGGGCATTCTAATGTCACTATTAGGGCATGAGCAACAAACCTTGCTTGGAAATAGAAAATTCCCTTTTATCGGTCCCTCTACCGCTACTTTCACCTCAACATTAGAAAATTATTTTGGTTGAGTGACTATAAACTTTTTCTTGTAATATTTGTTTATGATTTTTCTTGTTATATGGATTACTTATAAAATGTCCTTGTCGATGGAAAAACATTGGATTATCGTCTTGTAGGCCAACTTTAAACTCAGTTCTTCAATTTTAAGCCCTGCCCTCTTACAAGGTATGCATAGGAGAGATATTTATGGCAATTTCCAATTTGCAGGGTGGGGTAATTCTTACTGAGATTAGGGGCAATCCCTAGAACACCGACAATTAGTGGCTTTTGGAAATTGCTCTGTTCTTGTAGGCCAGCTTTGATTTCAGTTCTTCACTTTTATGCAGTGAACCCCAACAGTTAAGAAACAAAATATCTCTTGCAGGCACGTTCTTGCTCTCTGTATGGTCAATCAACATCACTAGCACACCAAAGGTTTAATGGCAGGCAACACATTAGTTTTTCTTCTTTCACAAAATTTGGCAGTCAGATATTGATAAATCTAGTGTTCTTTTAAGGCATTGGAGTACATTTTTCACCTTTTTTAGTCAGTGCACAAAGAAATGAGAATAGAAAAATGAATTGACAGCTAGTCTCACTTCATTTAAGTTTGGTCTTTAATCTCTTAAGTAATGTCATATCATGTTGAACTCAGAAACTTTAAAAGAGCCCCAGTTTTGTGTGCCCAAGATTTTGGGCAATCAAGTTGTAAATGCCCACATGGAAATCAAAGATATGAAATTAATTAACTCAAGACTGAGATGCACAAAACACAATATAAGATCTTTAGGATTAGCCCACAAAATTATATTTGATGGTGGATTGCTTTGATGTGTTAAATATGGCTTTAAGGAATGCAAATGTAATCTAACTTGGGAAGTTCCTATTCGAAGAGACATGTTTGAAACAGATCTAAGAGTAAGCTGAATTGCAAAAGGAGAATGACTGGAATGAATTTGTGATCTTGATTATAGTACTCTTGTGTTCTGGTGTACTTTATTTCTGAGCAATGGAAATCTTTTCTCATCTAAGAAAAATAATGAATATCCATCTTGGATGTGAAATTGCCCACAAGAAGTTGGTTCTTCTTTACATAATCAGAATCAGCTTATGACAACCTCCCCATGGCTGATATTAGTTGGTCATCTACATCTCAATATTTTGATGTGCATTAATCTTGAACTTACATTTCATTCATCTGACCAATGTTTTTTAATGTCTCAGTGAAGATATGAGCAAATAAAGGGATACGACAACATTGTTTTAATGCATGTCTTGATTCCCCTTGATGATGTCTTATGCAAAACTTGTATTATCCTGGTATAACTTTGTTGAGACCACTTGTGAAAATGACAAAACAAGTAGTTTCTTGCAGTAGCATTGTGAATCTAATCTTCTCAACATACAGGAATTGTCAGAGATTTAGAGATCTCACTTATAATGCCCCCATAACTTTTTTTGCCTGGTTACTTTCCCTTATATGAAATGGCCTTAAAATTTGTAGCTGTAAGAAGTAGGTATCTTACCAGATAGAGCTTTTACATCGTCCATTCACTTCAATCTGCATTTCTAAGGTGATTTTTTCCCTGTAAACAAAGGTTATTGAACCTTTCTAGTTTTATGGTTAGAATTTTCATAAAGTTTGATATACTATCATTTCAAAAACATATTCCACTTTATTTTCCTCCTAGACTGCTGTAAAGCAACAATATAAAAGACAGAATGCTATCATGAAGATATCAAAAATCATTTTTAATAGTCTTAAGAATTTTTGTTTTTGCAAATCAGGAATTGGAAGTGTCTGGGCGGAAGTATGTTTAGTAGCTTTCATCTGATATTTTTTTGCATTTCTGCATTTGTTGTTCATGCGTGGCCATTTCGTGTGTTAAGGCCGGTAGACATGTTATTCTCACTGCAGAATGGGTTTCCTGCGTTGTGATATTGGGATTGAAGATTAGACTATAATTTTTACATATTATGATTTGTCATTCTCAGTCATTGAAGGCATTTGTCATGTCTTGTCAGAACTATGATATGTACAAGGTGATCTTCAAGTTTTTAAATCATTTGGGATTACAACAAGTTTTTTCTTTTAAATTGTATGTGTGCTACTCTTAGATATTTACAGAAAAGGGGCCAGTAAGAATAGTTTTGGTATTCTATAATTAATTATATGTTTATTAGTTATGAGTCAATATGATTCTGGTTTTGTTCTAGTAAACTATAATTTCCACATTCAATCAATTGTAGATGATAAAATCCTTCTGTAGCTGAAGTAAAAGATTTATCAGTGAATGCCCCAATATTGATACAATCCCATTTTATTCTTGGTTCTCCCTTGCCTTTAGACTATCAATGACTTATACTTCCATGTTCAAGGAAAATTAATTTGTCAACAGCTTCAGCCTGCACATGTTGATGAAATATGAGGAATTGGAGATGCCAATGAGCTAGGTAAGAAAAAACATTGGAAGGTTTGTGGGAAAGACCATTGGTAAACACAATGGGCACACTACTCACTTTTCCTTACCTTTTTAACATGCCAAATTCTTTGCCCTCATCTCAACATTTTCTCCAATGATTGTAGCAGCCACAATGACAACCAAAATATTAATGCAGAAATAATATCTTCAATTGCCCCATAAAATATGCTTTCCCCTACCTAGTTCAAGATTCACAGCCCACAAAATCTCCCTAGACTTGGAAGAATCAATCACTTCCCCTGTTATTTCACAAGTCCAACAACCACATATTTTGGTTCAAATCTCAAGGGTATAAGATATATAAGATTAAGTTTTATTGAAAATAATGCTTGTGTGATTTCCCAAGGGTCATCTTAGATGCCAACTTTGTGCTATGCTTGGTGATGACATAAAAACTTCCTTTATTGCTTACTTTTGCCTGGGTTGGTGTTTGGCTATGAGGAGTTTAAGCCTTTAAGGTTGAGGAGGAACTAAAAATGGAATAATAGTATCAGTGATGAGATTAAAGGTTGTGCTCAAGTGGGATCCAATCTCTAATGCTTTGCCTTATTTTGGAAGGATTTTAATTGTGGGAAAATAGAAAATGAAGGATTTTGATTGTTGCGGCAAAAATATCAAACGATTGTGCATGTATTGGTTAATGAGCGAAGGATTTTGCTTGTTTTGGTATAGAATGGAATTTGTTTAATCTACGTGTGCAGATAAAAAATGGTGTTATTTGATGTTTTTCTTTGTTAGTTTCTAATGTCTTGCTCAAATGCATTAACTTAGAATATCCAAGCTTTGCTTTTATTTAAAGGGCTAGTGGTCAAACCATATTTATTTGGAAATAAAATAAACATTCTTTTACTAATTTTTCCTCCACATGATTCAAGACGAAAAACTCTCCTTTGTGTAGTACATTTCTTGCATTTACACCCTTACCTTGAAGTTTTTGTATGGACTATTGCTTGAGTCTTAAGAAATTACTGCCCTTAGCCTTGTTTTCTTTCTATTCAGCATTTGCAAAGTTGTAGGAGCCCAATTCAGGTTGTCAAGGCCATCCATACAAATTTATGCAGCTATCAAGAGATTCTTCTTAGTATTACAGATAAAAAATAAGAGTAGGCAAATGCAAAGAGAAGGTAAAAACATACAGGATGAATTTCTTCCTCACCTTATCTAATCCGACATCATTTTCCTACGATGTAGGACAAAGGTTGGTGGAATGTAATTCATAATCATTAGAATTAGATGCGGGAACTAATTAAATAAAAATTTCTTTTGGTGCTGAATAAATAAGCAGGTTGGGAAATGATTTTTAGCTAACAGACTACATATAGTGTGAAATTGGGGCCTTCAAAATATCAGGTAAAAGCCTCCAAAATCTCACTTATCACATACAAGCCAGATAGAATATTGATTTGATACTTGGATGAGAACATTCTACTTCAAAATATCTGGTAAAATCCTCCAAAATCTCACTTATCACATACAAGTCCGATAGATATTGATTTGATACTTGGACAAGAACATTCTATTTCTATTTGCAGTGCTTTTTGTCAGTTTGATGACAACTCTCTCTTTTCATTTGCATTGCTTTATGTTTTAAATCTGTATGCAAATATTTCCTAATCAGAATTTGCAACGCATCCATGCACAAACACATACTCTCTAACATATTAACATACTTGGAATTTGATAATTTGATGCAAGTAATTCATAACTTTCACTTTTTATGCAATTTTAATTGTTTTGATTAAGCCAGCTTTGCATTTATGATGTGAATCTGCTAACTTTTTCTTTGACTGTGTAGGGAAAAAGTTTGTGCAGGATCATTCCATACTAGCACATGGAATCATCAAATACAAAATCATCACAGTTGAAATAGTTACAAGTTTTTCATTCAATTTTCAATCTCTAAATATGTAATACAAACATCTTGTAAATTTTACAAATCACAATTAAACTTACTGCAAATCTTTCATTCAGTTTCCAATCTCCAAATGTGTATTACAAATATTTTGTATATAATTCAAACAAGATTGTATATATTTTAAATTACACTTCTTTCCATGTTTACTTCTATATATTTTTCTATCGGCGTGACCCTTGCACCCCTCTGGTGCAAGTGCTAGTGTTACTCTATCTTGAGCTATTTGATTCAGAACATATTAAATTGAGCTTTGCAATTGCTTCCTTTGTCATATAATTTCCCTTTAATACTCTTCATATAGTTCTCTTTGATATTGTTCTAGAAATTGCAAGTATTGTTAAATCACAAATATGAACCAAATGATTCTTGTTTTGTAATTTATGATGTCTCCTCAACAAAGGAAAATTATTTTTTTAATGACTTTCTTGAACTTGAGGATTTTGAGATCCTAGAGGCCAACTTGGATAGTCATGAGGTTGAACGACTTAGGAGAGGTTCTAAATCAAGAGCTTCATCATTGAGATTTGCAAGCCTCTAGCATAACTCTATTTATAATAGCAAGCATCATTCACTATGTTTGACATTTTGGAACTTTGTACTTCATTTAAAGGATGACTTTGTACAAACCATATTGTAATTGAAAATTTGTCAATAGTAATCATCTAGTTATTATTTATGCACTATGAAGTATGCTTTGTAGAATGCAATGTAATTAGTGATATGAATATAAATAGCAAAATTTTATTTTCTACAATTTATGGGTTAAACTCTCCATTTTATTTGCTCTCTATATTTCTATGCTATGGAAATGCCCTTAATTTTATTTTATTTTTTTAAAATCTCTTTTTTTACAATTTTTTTATTTCTTTTTTTTTAATTTGATTTTTTTCAAAAAATCTTATACTTTTGGTTTGCCCATTTTTTCCCCAAACAGTTTTTGCTGCTATGGTTTTGTTTATTATATAATATAAGATGCTATGTGGTGTATTTTGAATTTAATTACTACTACAAATATATGTATTTATGATGTTTATATGTTTTGTATGGACAAAGTCAAAACAAATAGAGACATATTGACAAAGGGCGATATAGAAATTGTCGTGGTTGGATGTTCCTAAAGGAAATGTCTTGGTTGGATGTTCCTAAGATGGAATTGAATTGTCTTAATTGGATGTTCCTTTCTTGATGCCCTACCATGTGCCCATCCCTACCATGATTGGTTATTGGAAATGAGTCTATATATTAGATTCAAGTTTGAGTTGTTCATTACCGTGACCGGCAGTGCTGGCGGGACACACCAACCGGTACCACGGGAGCGCTGGAGAGTCGAACCCATGGTGGGCGCCCTGCGACAGGGAACACCTTAACCAATTGGGCTCGGACCGGCGCCCCTTTCATTATTTATTCTTAAGTTTAATATCTATTATATGATTTGCCATGGAATATTATTTGTTGAACAATTTAATTTTGTGTAATGGTCACTTAAGGCAAATTCAGGCATACGCCAAGTAGGGGACATTACAATATAATATTTCATTGATGTCCTCTTTTACATTTGAATTCATGCTCCTAATTTGCTGCATTGTGGATTTTAAGATTCACCAGTCTTCATTTACTTTTCAAACCAATTGATTATGGATGTGCAAACTTGCCCTCAACTACCCAGCTCAGTTTTTCAAGGCCATCAAATGAGCTCTATTAGATTTAGAATTATCTAAGTTTACATAATTTATTTGCAAAATATATACATCCATCCAAGAAAAAAATTACCTAAGTCATAAGATCTGACTCATAGAAAAAACTCATACACTAACTTCCACCCTTAACATTAGCTTGGGGGATTGGGAGAAGGAACTGTAGACTATGTGCCTTGTTATGTTATGCATAGTTCAGTAGGCACAGTTCAGGAGATCATCAATTCTCAAACACTTGTAACACTAAATGTTTTGCACTGTTCTGCATATGTAGAGACATTACAATATCTATTATATGATTTGCCATGGAATATTATTTGTTGAACAATTTAATTTTGTGTAATGGTCACTTAAGGCAAATTCAGGCATACGCCAAGTAGGGGACATTACAATATAATATTTCATTGATGTCCTCTTTTACATTTGAATTCATGCTCCTAATTTGCTGCATTGTGGATTTTAAGATTCACCAGTCTTCATTTACTTTTCAAACCAATTGATTATGGATGTGCAAACTTGCCCTCAACTACCCAGCTCAGTTTTTCAAGGCCATCAAATGAGCTCTATTAGATTTAGAATTATCTAAGTTTACATAATTTATTTGCAAAATATATACATCCATCCAAGAAAAAAATTACCTAAGTCATAAGATCTGACTCATAGAAAAAACTCATACACTAACTTCCACCCTTAACATTAGCTTGGGGGATTGGGAGAAGGAACTGTAGACTATGTGCCTTGTTATGTTATGCATAGTTCAGTAGGCACAGTTCAGGAGATCATCAATTCTCAAACACTTGTAACACTAAATGTTTTGCACTGTTCTGCATATGTAGAGACACACTCATAGAGGTTATCAATTCTTAGTGGTAGTCCATAAAATATGGGAAAAAAAAGAACTGCTTTGCAAAATCTACCAAAACAGCCATATCTGCCAATCGTGCTTTCAAACCAACAGTTGCAAAATGTTCTGTGGTGGTTCTATTCAAATGCAACAAAACACAAATTTTAGAGTTGTAAAATTTGTCTCTTCAACTTCCTGACAATTGGGGATCTCTTGGTGTACAAAGGGGCACATACGAACATACAGTATATGTATATATACCAGCAATAGGAGCTAAGAGTTGTGAGAATACTAACAATGTAATGCCAGTTTGTATGCTCCACTGAGTTCTTTGTGATATGCAGCACAAGAGAAAGAGGTAATGGTAGTCAAGAGTAATGCTCCATTGAGAGCTCTGTATGTGTAGCCCATTAGGTGTTAATCTGTGATAGTGATACTACCAGGCTAGTTTTGCCCATATTGAGGTTTTTGCGAAATGTACGGTTTGTTTATATTTCTTTCTAATTGTTTATTACTATTTTATTGCTCAACAATAATTCACATGCTACTACTATAATTCACATTTTGATTCGCTGTCATTTTAAGTTAATTCTAGTAGCAGCAAACATTATCAAAGACCTGCTTTTAATTTCAGACAAAAAGATTTGTAAGGAATTTACAAATCAGGAGCTTATCAGTTCTGAACTCTCATAATAATGTTTCAAATACCAAATACAACAGTTCAGATTTTTGGCTACGAGATCGCTTCAGTGGAAAATGTGCATTGTTCTAGTCCTAGATGCCGTTTCATGAGCAGCCTGCCTTCATCCTCAAGTTTTATATTTTAATAATGCAGTATGTAATAATTGACACATGTTTTATATTTGCGATTTTTTCTAATTTGTACCTGTAAATAGGTTTAATTGTACTGAAAAATTAAGGATTTGTATGATTTTTGAATTCATCAATTAAAAATTATTTTAGTATGAGAGAAAGAAATAATATACTATTGACGAGATGCTTTTCTCAAGCACTGATCCTAATATGTATTTACACTGCCTTCTCAAAAAATAAGGCCCTTGCAACATAATCTTCTATTAGGTGAGAAATAAATTAACAGCCAAGATTTGAGAAATAATTCTTCTGCCAAGATATATCAGGAGGTTTTGTAGCAACTGAGGAGAACTTAGTTTTTGATTATGCAATCTCACTGAGTAACAAAGGCAATTACATTAGTTTCAGGGTTCTGGCAACATAGAAAGCTTTACAGATATAGATACCAACCCTTTCTAAGAGTTTCCACCACACTAAAATATGTCTATTGATGACTGTAATTAAGCAGGTTGCTGAAATCCAAAAGCAAATATGTTTAACTTAAGGTCATTGGGCAGTTATCTTCAAGCACATGCATCTGTATCTTATTTAAGGATTATCACAAGGTCCTTGGTTATATGGAGTCACTATTCCCATGTGAAGTTAAATCTCAATGTGTAAGTAGGAGGCATTTTCCACAGCGTGTCAAATTGTGATATTGCTATCAGGATTCAACTGTGTAGTTCGAGTCAAACTCATTGACCCATGTTTCATGAGTAGTGGGTCACAAAAACCCATCTCTCATGATAGCAATGAGTTTGACTCGAACTACACAGTTGAATCCTGACAGCGATATCATAAATCTCAATGTCCTCAAAATAATTTCATTGCAAAACTACCCATCTGATTTCTGTTTCTTCTGCAGGTTTGAAAGATGAAGCAGAATTTCCATTGCACAACATTGTCTACAGGATGCTTCTCTAAAGAGTTCAAAGTCCTTTATACATATAGATACCAACCCTTTCTAAGAGTTTCAACCACCCTAAAATATGTCATTGATGACTGTAATTAAGCAGGTTGCTGAAATCCAAAAGCAAATAATGTTTAACTTAAGGTCATTGGACAAATATCTTCATGCACATGAATCTATACCTTATTTAAGGATTATCATAAGTTCCTTGGTTATATGGAGCCACTGTTCCAGGTGAAGTTATGTCTCAATGTCCTCAAAAAATAATTTCATCACAAAACTATCCATCTGGTTTCTGTTTCTTTCCCAGGTTTGAAAGATGAAGCAGAATTTCATTGCACAACATTGTCTACAGGATGCTTCTCTAAAGAGTACAAAATCCTTTACACATATACATACCAACCCTTTCTAAGAGTTTCAACCACACTAATATATGTCATTGATGACTGTAATTAAGCAAGTTGCTGAAATCCAAAAGCAAATAATGTTTAACTAAGGTCATTGGGCAGTTATCTTCAAGCACATGCATTTGTACCTTATTTAAGGATTTATCATAAGGTCCTTGGTTATATGGAGCCACTATTCCAGGTGAAGTTATGTCTCAATGTCCTCAAAAAAAAATTTCATTGCAAAACTACCCATCTAGTTTTTGTTGTTAGAATTGTGAAAAACACAAGCCACAGGATCAAACAACGAACAAAGACACCTTCCACGCAAAAGATCTGCAAACAATATATACAATATTCCTCAACAAGAAAATACTTATAGAATGAACTTCAAGAATCTTCAAGGAAAACAAGAGTCCTCAAAGGTTGAGAGTTCGAGAGTACAAAAGGGATAATACAATGAGGGTTGAGTGCTACATAGGAGCAAAACCCTAAAAGCATAAAAGCACTCCTAAGTTTAGCTTAAGCACATGAGAATAAATTAGACTAATAATTAATTAAAGATTAATTAATCATTAGTTAATGTATGATTACTCTAACATCTGTTTCTTCCCCAAGTTTGAAAGATGAAGCAGAATTTCCATTGCACAACTTTGTGTATAGGATGCTTCTCTAAAGAGTTCAAAATCATTCAAGAAAATCATTCTTTCTCAGTTATTAAAATTTGCTTATGAGCAAGGAAATTGATCAAAACACCATTACATATATTTTTCACTCTTCAGAGGCACCATTCAGTATTTAGATGAGCTTCAGAGGCATGAAACACAGGACAGAATCAGAATGAAAGATTTGCAAGGCTAAATGTCCTTTCAACAGCCTTACACCATGAATCATATCGTTTCTTTCTATGCTCATCTTCAATTTTTGGATAAAATACTGTAGGTTCTTCCTTTTTAGCTTCGGAGGAAAAGACCTGCTCCTCAGTCCAAACACCAGTGGCCAGACCTGCAGCATATGCTGCACCCAATGCAGTAGTTTCTGTATCTGCAGGTCTTACAACAGGGCTTCCCAATAGATCGGCCTGGGTAAAAGAGCTCAGTAATCAGCAAGTTGCATTTATCTTGATAAAGAGAATACACATAATTAACAAGAGATCCAATTTTCAGTGCTTAATTTGAAAGTTCCTTGAAATGGAAAACTTCTACAGTCTACTTAAATGAAAGTGGACTTGAATACAATTAGATTTCAGAGTGTGGAAGGGGAATATATAACTTACCTGTATTTGCATTAGAAGGTTATTAACTGTTGCCCCCCCATCAACTCTTAGAAGAAACTCTCCTTTCTCATTCGTCCTCTCTTCTTGTTTGGCATCCATGCTCATAGCATTTAAGACTTCTTTTACTTGAAAGCACATACTTTCGAGCACAGCTCGAGCTATGTGAGCTTTTGTTGTGAATCTAGTAATTCCTATACAAACTCCTCTAGCATCATCTCTCCACCATGGAGCAAACAAACCATTGAAGGCAGGAACAAAATAGATGCCTCCTGCATTTTCCACTGTTCTGGCCAAATCTTCAATTTCACTCGCACTTTGAATTATGCCCAAGCTATCCCTCAACCATTGTACAGCAGCTCCAGCAATGGCTATAGATCCTTCCAAGGCATAATTTGTTGGTGCATTTGGACCCAGTTTGAAAGCCACTGTACTCAATAACCCATTTTTAGATACAATGGCTTTTTCACCTGTGTTCAAAAGAATGAAGCATCCCGTGCCATAAGTGCTCTTTGCTTCACCTATCCTACAAGATTGACCAAGCATGGCAGCATGTTGGTCTCCCAAACACCCAGCCAGTGGGGTTCCAGCAAAAGGCCAGCCCTGGACGATTTCCCCAATCACTTCAGCATTGCTAACAATCTGAGGAAGAATGGATGAAGGTATGCTCAAAACCTCAAGGGTAGGCCCATGCCATTCAAGGGTTTTCAAATCCATCAACATTGTTCGAGCTGCATTGGAGCAATCAGTTACATGACTGCCTTGAACCTCTTTTCCATCCTTTCCTATTCCTTTAGCACCCCCAGTCAAGTTCCAGATTAACCAACTATCCACTGTTCCAAATAATGCATCATTGTCTCTTATTGCTCTTTTAACTTCATCTACTGATTCCAACAACCAAAGAAGCTTCAGGGCACTGAAATATGTACTTATTGGTAATCCAGTACATTCCACAAAATGATTCTTGCCATTCTCAAGCTCCTTTTCTAGCCTCCTGCAGATTCAACCAATTTAAACATCACACTTCAAGAATAAGACAGAAAATAATTCAGTCCTAATTCCTTCTATTTCACTTTAAAAAAACAAATTGAAAACCTAAAGCATCCAAAAATTGCAATTGGAAATTATTTTTTCCAAAATGGCTTGCATAAAACTCTTGTTAGCTTGAAAGATAAGTGTGTTCAAGAGCCTACAATTACTGGACGTATATATAAGAGATTGAGGATAAAGGCTAGAGTGTGATATCATCACATTCCTTAAATTCGGGATATGCTTCTAGAGCTTAAAACTGCTTGCAAGCTGAACAATGTTCTTAGTAAGAAAGGCCCCAAAAATTAAAAATTCACAAATTTGGCGCATGAGACAAACACAGCCTTAGAAAGGGCATATTTAGTTAGTCAAAATACATTTTGATATATTTTCAGCTAAGGCGATATTTTAAAAATGTCATAGCAAAACTATAGGGACAAACATGCTCTTCAAATTGTCAAGGTGGACTTTTAAAGTTAAAGATATAGTTATAAGTGAGCATATTTTCCAAACAAGGATAGCAGGTTCATAAGGACTTTGCATTCAAAGTTTGGTTCAAATAAATTTCTTCCTTCTTCGCACTAGCAACACAGGCATTTACAAAATGATTGAATAGGACAGACATATATATCTATTAACTGCTAGAAGACCAATTTTTCCATAACAATTGTGAAGGAATAACTGCCATGATGATGATCCAGGTTCAAACCTCACTGGGATGCTTAAAGTGGCTACATTGGAGAACACCACACCTGAGCTGGGCTGGGTACATGTCCTATGCGAATTTGGCAATATATAAATCCTTAGGACATAGATTCTAAGCACAATAGTGATCTCTGCTTGATGGGTAATCAGACCGTGGGTGGTTGTTATAATTACAAAAATTTAGCAGAAAAGAAACCCTTCAGAGACTTCTAAGGCTGATGTTGATCTAATCTTGATGGTGTATTTAGACAGTGAATCAGGGTTATTGTAGGAAAATCTGGTGCTACAGAAACCCCTCAGATAGTTAATAAGCTTAATGGTGACCTAACCTTGATGGTGTATTCAAATTGTGGATGAGTTTTATAATTACGCAAATTTGCCAGAATATTAACCTCTTACGCGCAGATTCTAATCTTAAGGGACTGTGGGCAATTAGTAGAGTTTGACATAACAGAAACGACTCAGACACAACTTTTAAGCCTTATGATGATCTAAGCTCGATGGTGTATTCAGACTCTGGGCGATATTATGATTAGGGAATCTAGCACTAGAGAAACCCCTGAGATGCAGCTTCAAAGACAAATTGCGATCTACGCTTTGATTGGGTATTCAGAACATCGGATAGTGTTGTAACGAAGAAAATATGGCATTATAGAAATCCATTTGACACGACTTCTAAGCCTAATTGTGATCTAAGCTTGATGGGGCATTCATACTGTGAGTGAGTATAGCAATTACGTGAATTCACCGGAAAGATTCCCCTCAGATGCAACTTTTATGTCTACTGGTGATCTAAGCTGGATGCTGTATCTAGATTATTAGTCAGCGCTATTATTATGCAAACCTAGGAGAACAAAAATCCCTCAAACACACCTTTTAAGACTAATGGTGACCTAAGCTTTTGTGGCGCGCTCAAGCTTCCTATTCTGATTAGAGGAATTTGGAAGAATCGAAACCCCTGGGGCACACTTTCTAAGCCGTGGTGATTTAAGCTTGTTGCAATATTCAGATTATGGGTGAGTGTCATAATTCTGTGAGCAAAACAAAACATAAAACCATTCCGAAGAAGTAAAAATAAAATGAAGAAAGAAATTCCATCAATTGCAATTGCTTGCTAAGGTGGGTAGTATAATAACTTACCTGCAAATAGAGCTGGTCCTTGCGTCCATCCAGACAATTGCATTGTAAAGAGGACGCCCCGTGCTCTTGCTCCACACAATGGTTGTCTCCCTCTGATTTGTAATTCCAATAGCTTTCAACCCTTTCTCTACGTCTCTACCAGCTGCTTTAGCCTTCTCACATGCTACTTGCATGCATACCCTCACACTCTCCAAAATCTCCATAGGATCATGCTCCACCCATCTAAAAATTCCAAACGCATACTTAGCAACTCCACAGACAATCTATATCGTCATAAACTTCATCTCAAAAACAAACAAAAAGGATCATTCCGAACAAACAATATTCAGCAATCTCATAATTCAACCAAAGAAGAAAAAAGCACAATTGTATAACCACAATTCACAAACAACAATCACTCACAACAAGAATGCGATCAACCTCATTTTTTTTTCTGCCATGAATAAAAATCAGAGGAATAAAACAATACCCAATTTAAAAATTTGACAGTCAAACAAAAAAGAACATTAAGAGATTAAAAAAACCCACCCAGCTTCAGGATAAATCTGCCCGAATTCCATCTGATGAGAAGCCACCAGTTTTGCATTACGATCATAAATGAAAAACCTGGTGCTTGTAGTGCCCTGATCAATGGATCCAATCAACACCTCTTCATTAGCCATTGCAGTCTCTTCTCTGATTTTTCTTGGAGCCTTTTCACTACCTTGTTAATCCTTTTCCTTGCAATTGCCTATATATATATACATTTTACAGGTTGACATGTTTGTTAAGGATGTACATGGTCTCATCTGCTATGTTTTGACCTTATCCTTCCTGAACTGGCCTACTATCCCGGACCTTTCTTCTTGGCTTTATGTAAATTTTTTTGTTGGGTTCTTTCGCTAAAACTTGGAAACCCGAATAAAAAAAGATACACTGCGTTTATATTTACTGGAGCATGTGAACATCGGTTTCTTCTAATTAAAGCATGATTTTGTTAAGAAAAAGTAGTTAAAGGAAAAGACCTAATTGTCGCCCATGATTCAATTGCTGTTTACTCCTTGTTCACCTGACTCCCCAATAACCCTTCACATTTTAGTCATTACAATGGTTTAATTATGTCAATAAAAAAATGGAAATTACACCAGTATATGTTCACTACTGAATGTGTAGTTGACCAAAAAAGTAGAACACATTGAAAACTATTGAAAACACCTTGAATTTTTGCAAGTTTTTATTGGTTGTCTAATGACTGGGTAGTGGTGAAGTGGTAAAGATGTAGGGGACGAAGTTTAAAAACACCTTTTTTTGAGCACCTTTCGTTTTATGGGTTCTACAAAGCGCGTTTTAAATACCAAGAAGCCAAACTTTTCTTTTTAGGATTGTAACTCGCTTATGAAGAAGCCCAAAAAAAAAAAAGGAAATCGGACCTATTTTGCACTCTACACTAATGCGCTAAATTAACCCTGACGACTACTGATAGTCTCCCCTGATCCTTCAACTATATCGACCCGCAATACGTCGGTGCACCGAACTCTATCAACAATGCATTAATTTTGTCAACGATCTGTGTCCTTTTCTTATTATAATGTTTGTTTCTAATTTTATAATTGGATCCCTTTCTGCCATAAAGGTGCTTGCATTGATTTTGTCATTTTATTATTATTATAATTGTATACTTTCTTTACGAAGGTTAGTGGAGAATTGCTCCCTTGAAGTTTGTAGGATATTACAATAAAAAAAGTTTCGTGTAGATTTTTTCTAGGTTTAACAAAATTAAATTGTATTTTCTTTATAGTAAGATAATTAAGGGCAATAAAATCACGCTAACATTTAATTTAGATAGTCCAAGTATTATTCCTTTCACACACCCTCCATTTTTATATTGCTGAAAAATGGACCCCACTTTTATATTATTATTAAAATGGACCCTCTTTTATCTCGGTCTGGGCGTATTTTTCGATCGCTGAACAACGGACCCCCATTTTTCTAATATGAAATGATTGAACAGGACAGACATACATATCTATTAACTGCTAGAAGACCAATTTTTCCATAACAATTGTGAAAGAATAATTGCCATGATGATCATCCAGGTTCAAACCTGACTGGGATGCTTAAAATGGCTACATTGGAGAACACCACACCTGAGCTGGGCTGGGTACATGTCCTATGCGAATTTGGCAGTATATAAATCCTTAGGACATAGATTCTAAGCACAATAGTGATCTCTGCTTGATGGGTAATCAGACCGTGGGTGGTTGTTATAATTACAAAAATTTAGCAGAAAAGAAACCCTTCAGAGACTTCTAAGGTTGATGTTGATCTAAGCTTGATGGTGTATTTAAACAGTGAATGAGGGTTGTTTTGAGGAAAATCTGGTGCTATAGAAACCCCTCAGATGGTTAATAAGCTTAATGGTGACCTAAGCTTGATGGTGTATTCAAATTGTGGATGAGTTATATAATTAGGCAGATTTTCCAGAATATTAACCTCTTACGCACAGATTCTAATCTTAAGGGACTGTGGGCAATTAGTAGAGTTTGGCATAACAGAAACGACTCAGACACAACTTTTAAGCCTTATGATGATCTAAGCTCGATGGTGTATTCAGACTCTGGGCAATATTATGATTAGGGAATCTAGCACTATAGAAACCCCTGAGATGCAGCTTCAAAGACAGATTGCGATCTACGATTCGATTGGGTATTCAGAACATCGGATAGTGTTGTAACGAAGAAAAGATGGCATTATAGAAACCCATTTGACACGACTTCTAAGCCTAATTGTGATCTAAGCTTGATGGGGCATTCACACTGTGAGTGAGTATTGCAATTACGTGAATTCACCGTAAAGAATCCCGCAACTTTTATGTCTACTGGTGATCTAAGCTGGATGATGTATCTAGATTATTAGTCAGCCCTATTATTATGCAAACCTATGAGAACAAAAATCCCTTGAACACACCTTTTAATACTAATGGTGACCTAAGCTTTTGTGGCGCGCTCAAGCTTCCTATTCTGATTAGAGGAATTCGGCAGAATCGAAACCCCTAAGACACACTTTCTAAGCCGTGGTGATTTAAGCTTGTTGCACTATTCAGATTATGGGTCAGTGTCATAATTCTGTGAGCAAAACAAAACATAAAACCATTCCTAAGAAGTAAAATAAAATGAGGAAAGAAATTCCAACAATTGCAATTGGTAAGGTGTGTAGTATAATAACTTACCTGCAAATAGAGCTTGTCCTTGCGTCCATCCAGACAATCGCATTGTAAAGAGGCGCCCCGTGCTCTTGCTCCACATAATGGTTGTCTCCCTCTGATTTGTAATTCCAATAAGTGCATATTTCAGTGCTCTGAAGCTTCTTTGGTTGTTGGAATCAGTAGATGATGTTAAAAGAGCAGTAAAAGACAATGACGCATTATTTGGAACAGTGGATAGTTGGTTGATCTGGAACTTGACTGGGGGTGCTAAAGGAATAGGGAAGGATGGAAAAGAGGTTCAAGGCAGTCATGTAACTGATTGCTCAAATGCAGCTCGAACAATGTTGATGGATCTGAAAACCTTGAATGGCATGGGCCCACCCTTGAGGTTTTTAACATACCTCCATCCATTCTTCCTCAGATTGTTAGCAATGCTGAAGTGATTGGGGAAATCGTCCAGGGCTGGCCTTTTGCTGGAACCCCACTGGCTGGGTGTTTGGTGGACAAACATGTTGCCATGCTTGGTCAATCTTGTAGGATAGGTGAAGCAAAGAGCACTTATGGCACAGGATGTTTCATTCTTTTGAACACAGGTGAAAAAGCCATTGTATCTAAAAATGGTGAAAAAGCCATTGTATCTAAAAATGGGTTATTGAGTACAGTGGCTTTTAAAAAGTATACTTGGTCAATCTTGTAGGATAGGTGAAGCAAAGAGAAATTATGTCACGGGATGCTTCATTCTTTTGAACACAGGTGAAAAAGCCATTGTAGCTCAAAATGGGATAAAAGCCATTGTATCTAAAAATGGTGTAAAAGCCATTGTATCTAAAAATGGGTTATTGAGTATAATGGCTCTTAAAAAGTATACTTGGTCAATTTTGTAGGATAGGTGAAGCAAAGAGCACTTATGACATGTGATGCTTCATTCTTTTGAACATAGGTGAAAAAGCCATTGTATGTAAAAATGGTTTATTGAGTACAATGGCTTTTAAAAAGTATATTACTAATAATAATCATAATTTTAGTAAAATATATTTTATTATTTCAGTAATAGTATTAATAAACATGTAATACAATAATATAAGATATATATATATATATATATATATATATATATATATATTATATATATTATTATTATTAATTCAAGTATTAATCTATATAAAATAGGTCAAGATATATCTTATTATTATTATTACATGTTTATTAATACTATTACTAAAATAAATAATATAAACATAATATAAATTATATTAACTTAAAAAAAATATATTACTAAAATTATTATTATTATTAATATACTTTTTAAAATCGCCTAGAAATATACTTTTTAAAGTTAATATATAATTTCAAAAATATATAATAATATATTAAAAAGTATATTGTTTTTTGGTTGAGGGATAGCTTGGGCATAATTCAAAGTGCCAGTGAAATTGAAGATTTGGCCAGAACAGTGGAGAATACAGGAGGCATCTATTTTGTTCCTGCCTTCAATGGTTTGTTTGCTGCATGGTGGAGAGATGATGCTAGAGGAGTTTGTATATGGTTTGTTTGCTCCATGGTGGAGAGATGATGCTAGAGGAGTTTGTATAGGAATTACTAGATTCACAAAAAAAGCTCACATAGCTCGAGCTGTGCTCGAAAGTATGTGCTTTCAAGTAAAAGAAGTCTTAAATGCTATGAGCATGGATGCCAAACAAGAAGAGAGGACAAATGAGAAAGGAGAGTTTCCTCTAAGAGTTGATGGGGGACAACAGTTAATAACCTTCTAATGCAGATACAGGTAAGTTATATATTCTCCTTCCACACTCTGAAATCTAATTGTATTCACGTCCACTTTCATTTAAGTAGACTGTACAAGTTTTCCATTTCAAGGAACTTTCAAATTAAGCACCGAAAATTGGATCTCTTGTTAATTATGTGTATTCTCTTTATCAAGATAAATGCAACTTGCTGATTACTGAGCTCTTTTACCCAGGCCGATCTATTGGGAAGCCCTGTTGTAAGACCTGCAGATACATAAACTACTGCATTGGGTGCAGCATATGCTGCAGGTCTGGCCACTGGTGTTTGGACTGAGGAGCAGGTCTTTTCCTCCGAAGCTAAAAAGGAAGAACCTACAGTATTTTATCCAAAAATTGAAGATGAGCACAGAAAGAAACGATATGATTCATGGTGTAAGGCTGTTGAAAGGACATTTGGCCTTGCAAATCTTTCATTCTGATTCTGTCCTGTGTTCCATGCCTCTGAAGCTCATCTAAATACTGAATGGTGCCTCTCAAGAGTGAAAAATAAATGTAATGGTGTTTTGATCAATTTCCTTTATCATAAGCAAATTTTAATAACTGAGAAAGAATGATTTTCTTGAATGATTTTGAACTCTTTAGAGAAGCATCCTGTACACAATGTTGTGCAATGGAAATTCTACTTTATCTTTCAAATTTGGGGAAGAAACAGATGTTAGAGTAATCATACATTAGCTAATGATTAATTAATCTTTAATTAATTATTAGTCTAATTTATTCTCATTAGCCATTGTATTCTCTTCTCTGATTTTTCTTAGAGTT
>VDFB02040863.1:37500-45929 GCA_007258455.2 Sequoia sempervirens
AAATTTTAGATAATGAGTTGAATAAGGATTAAACTATTTTTAATTTTATATAGTTATTTCTGGATAGGTTTGAAATTGATATTTAAATATGATTTTAGATAGATCAATTTGCGGATTGAACTATTTTTAATTTTATATAATTATTTCTTGCTAGATTTGATTTGAAGTTGATATTTAAATGTGTTTTTATGATATTTACACATATGAAATCAATAAATTAATTTATAGTCAATACAATTTTACAAATTAGAGAATAAATATATGGAAAAAACAATCATATTGTGCAATATAATTATTCTTAATCTAATACTCTATGCATTGTCAAAATGTAAATTACATATATATAATTATTTAATTATCAATAAAATTTATTATATGCAATTGGATTTACTAATTGAGTGCATGCATAGTTTCTAAAATTTGTGAATTTTCTAACATAATTATTTTATAAAATAATATTTCATAGATTACTAATATATTGATTTTTTAGATACTTCAATTTTTTTTTTTGACAGTTAAATTTTTTCATAAAACATAAAATGACAGGTATTTAAATGAACAAACCGTCACAAAATTTTCATATGATAGGCAAGGGTGGCCGTCAAATTCCAGGCTTGCTTCTAACTATATCGACCTGCCCTACATCGGTGCACCGAACTCTTATCAACAATGCATTGATTTTGTCAATGATCTGTTGTCCTGTTCTTATTATAATGTTTGTTTCTTATTTTATAATTGGATCCTTTTTCTGTCATAAAGGTGGCTTGCATTGATTTTTTCACCGATCTACTGTCATTTTATTATTATTATAATTATATACTTTCTGTATGAAGGTTAGTGTAGAATTGCTCCCTTGAAGTTTGTAGGATATTACAATTAAAAAAGTTTCATGGAGAATTGCTTGATGTTTGTAACATTGCAGGATATATTAGTCCGCACACGTAGTAGAGTTGGCTTGGGTAGTGGGTTTCAGTTTAAGAGGTGGGACTTCTTGTGGATCACAAATCTCACCTGTAGGGACTAGTCTCGTCCCAAGTACCCAAGCTACGGGCTGTTGGGCCGTTGGGCTGGGCCTTGGGGACACCCCTATTGTATAAAAAAAGGATTTGCAGGATATATTATTGTAACGATGAAATTTGTATATTCACTTTAATTTCTATTTAATTTGGAATAATTTTGATGAATTAATATAATGATAAGTCATGTTAAATTGTGATATTGTTATTAGGATTCAATCATGTAGTTTTACAGTCAAACTTATTGACTCTTGTTTTAAAATTTAAGTCATGTTAAGTCATAAATTAAGTTTAATTTTTTAATTTATATTTACACATGTTTATATATTTGATTATTTTTAATTTTGTATTTTTTAATTCATTTTTCATAACTATTGGTATTACTTTTATATATTTATTTAGAACTATTTTTATGTTTTCTTATTCTTTATCAATTTTGTAGTGTTTAGGTTTGATCTCAAGTTATTTAGAGTTGATTATTCAATTTTAAATTTTAAATTCAACTTGTTGATTCCATCTATTTCCACTAATCATTAGGAGTTAATCTGGCACACATTCTCAAGACTAATTGGCATGTCTTGGTATTTAAAGACATTCAATGTGTAATTAATTCAAATGGTGGATGAAAGAATGATAATTCTAAAAACATTTTTGATTTGAAGCTTAAAGGAACCCATCAATCAAAATTTGTATATATAAGGTATATGCATGTTTCGAAATATTGTCTTTGAACATTCATCTAAAGACATAAAATTGATCCATCAAGGGGGTTGGTTGAGAAGAACTTGACCCTAGTAATCCAACAACTTCACCAAAGTATTTTTAAATACCACCATCCTTAATCAAATTTAGACACACAAGACAAAGGTGAAATGAATTTTACATATACTTTTAATCATATTAGATCAGTGCATCATAAGGTAGATCCACACCACTTGGGATTGACCCCAAGATGCTTGATATTAATCCAAAGTTGCTCAAGATTAGCCCACAATAAATTTTGATTCTAGTCTAATTTTAGGACAATTAGCATAGTGAAGATATTATTTCTAAACAATGGGGAGTGGATTTTAGACACCATCAATGTTATTCTTCATCATACTTTTGAGATTCAAATATGTAATGTCATTTTTTCTTGAGTCCCTTCCTTTTTGTATGTCTTAATAATATTTGACCCTTTGTTGATAACTAATCTGAGAGATTCTAAATGGGCAATCTTTCTTAAAATTGTACCTTTGATTGTTGTTTCAAGCCCCCCTTTTTATGTCTTTGTCAAATACCCAAGTTGAAAAACTAAAAAATGGTTGTGTTGAGTTTTTCAGAGTGTAAGAGTCTTGGGGTTGTTGAACACACTCAGAGACTGAGAGGGGGGTGAATTAATCTACATGAAAACTTAAGCCCTTTTGGACCTTGAAACTTTCAACACAATCCAACCTTTATTAGATCAAAACTTTAAAACATAACAGTAACAAAGAATGATATAGCAGTTTGAATCCTTAGCAACTTCAACAACCTTTACTAATACAAGATATAAGAATTCTACTTCTAACCAAATCAGTAACAGTGAGAAAGAAATAAAGGACACACACATGCACAAGGAGAACACCAAATTTACATGGAAAACCCAATGAGGGAAAAAACACGGTGAGAGTTAACTCACAAAATAAAGGCTTATTGCCAAAAAGACTTGCAAGAAGGCTCACTGCCTTAGAGTAAGATACAAAAGGACTTGGAAGACTAAAGCCAACACAACTTTAGGAGCAAGATATAGAGGACTTGATGAGATTCACTATCTCAGAGCAGGATATAAAGATAGACAAAGATTACAATGCTTGTCAAATAACACTCTACTGACTGAGGCGTTATAGCATAATTGATCTTTCCTTTCACACACTTTAGCACTATACTATTGGATATTCAATACAATTCACACACATTTTTTTGCACTTGTACATTACTCCATTTTGTTGCATATGAAATGATCTTGCATTTATATCCATCACAACACTTCAAAACTTCAATTAGGTTGGCTAGGAAGAGGATAAAACAATGAATTCAACTAGTTAGACACCAAAAAATAATGTGGTCCTATCCAAAAGATAGCTCGAGGTCCAAATACAATCTTAGAACATCTTCCAATGTGATCCAAAATAATTTACATGTAGGTGCACATCAACCTAAGTTGACATCAAGGAAAAGTGTGGATGAAACGTTGAAGCGCATAAATAGTTGGATCATAAACATTATTCCAATTGAATTAACTTGATGTGGTCCCAAATAGGATAGGTCAAGACATAAATCTACCATAAAACATCTTCCATTATTGGCGCAACCCCTCAAGCATGTGGCGCAAGCCAAGGAACAAGCCCTGTCAGCCAGATATCCATAAATATCCTAGAAATCCAACTCAAGACATAATCTAACACCAAAGCATCTAATTAGCAGTGTGCAGATCATATGGAGATGTTCCTTGAACATCCAACAACACTTTCATACACTTCTTCCATACTAGCATGCCATCAACAACCACCGCAGATCAACACAGGTACAAAATACTTTATTCAAGAAGTGCAAAATACATAACCAAATGATGTAGCATTAGTAGAACAACTTGTGGACCACTTCAACACATGAGTTTGGAACTAGGATATTGTACATATTTTGAAAGCACATTCACCAAGTTGTAGGAGCAAAGACATCAATGCAGAGAAATGCAAAGCATTTCTCAAACCATTCTAGACAACTACCAACACTACCAACCTTTTGCAATTCACAAAGATCTCCTCGTTAACACATGTGACTTGAAAAGATAGGAGTGCAATATCCACATAAAATTGACATTGAATACCAAACCCCAAGACTAAAGCATCAATAACATACAAATGCAAAGCATTCTCCCAGATAGACTTTTATGTAGCTTCCTGAACCAAAAACACTTAAGCAACTTGTAGAGGCCAAATTTTCCTTTCAACAACACATGCTTCATAAGGAACATTAGGAGAGACCATAAGACATACTATAGACCTTCAATAAAATCTCTCCACTATCGGTCATGCTTCTAATCCTCATCTGAATATGTCATTATGAAATCAACTCTGCTAACAATAATAATGGATTACATGAACTTTAACAACTCTTCTTTGATAAGGCATGACACCCAATCATGAACTTTGGAAATTCTTCTTTGATAAGGAATGAAATCCAACCATGAAATTCAACAATTCTTCTTTGATAAGGTGTTATATTCAACCATGAACTTCAACAATTCTTCTTTGATAAGGCATGACATCCAATTATGAACTTCAACAATTCTTCTTTGATAAGACATGGCATTCAAACATGAACTTCATCACCAATGTTAGCCCAAACTGAATATAGCAATGACAACCAATATCAAAGACTAACAACTTACTTCTCAAGTGCTAACATCAATTACAACCAACAAGGAGTGTTGACATCAATGAAAACAACTGCCAACAATCTCCCCCTTTGGCATTGATGGCAACATACACTGCTCACTCCCCCCCTTTGACATCAAGGAAAAGGGGTCATACACTCCTCCACAAAGCAACAAGGCATTCTTTTAGGGAAAAAAGGCAAAAAAATATTCTATTGAAATAGCAACACATACTCCCCCTTTGACCAGCAGCACGTCTTCTTCAACCAGCTACACATGCACAACTACATAACATCTTCATGACTCCCCCTTTCTACCAACTCCCCCTGAGAGGTAGCACATCAAACTAGGAGGAAAGGATATGAAACAAATTTCTCCCTTGGATAGATGCACCATTTATGCATCTAGTTATAATGAGGAAGGGCAATAACCACTAACTTTTGCCACAAATACTCAAAACTATCCTTTGAAAGTTCCTTACTAAAAATGTCTATGATTTGTTCCTTGGTAGGCACATACTTCATTCTGACTTCATGTTTTGTAACCTTCTCTCTCAAAAAGTGATACTAGATTGAGAGTGTTTAGTTCTTGAGTGCCTTATCAAATTCTTGGAAATGCTAATTTCACTTGTATTATCACATAGTATAGGAATAGGCTCATCATAAACCACCTTCACATCCTTCAAAGTGTTCTTCATCAAAAGCACCCGAGTACAACAAGATGTTGCAACAATATATGTTGCTTCTACTGTGGACAAAGACATTAAATCTTGCCTTTCACTAAACCATGAGACCAATCTATCTCCCAAAAAGAATACACTTCTACTTGTACTTCTTCAATCATCAACACAACCTCTTCAATCATCAACACAACCTACCCAATTAGCATCAATATAGACCCTCATAGAGAAATTTTGATCCTTTTTGTACCATAAGTCATAATTTGAAGTACACTTCAAGTATTTGAAGATTATTTTCATAGCTTTCTCATGGAATTGCTTAGGATTGGCTTGAAGTTTGGCAACCAAACATATTGCATGCAGAGTAAACATGAAAACTACGCCAACTCATGTAGTTGATCTAATCAAGCACTAGTTGGTGCAAGTATCAAATACATATTTTGAAGAAAAATAGGCATTATAACATAGTATTATCTAAAAACAAAGCTTTGCAGCACACTAAATCATCTCATGCATCAAGATTGCATGCATTGAACATCTCCATAGATTTGTATGGACAAGACTTTGCTTCTAGAAGAATATAGAGCATTCCAACAAACCTTCAACATTTCTCACTATGCTAGTCCAAAACTCTTTCACTAATATCTTTCACTTCATAAGGTATAAAGACTTGAAATATTGGATATAATACCTTCACACCTTGATTAACTTAACTTTTTGACCACAAGATAGATCCATTTTCTATAGAGAGGAGCAAACCAAAATACCTTGACTTCACCAAAGAGAATGCACTGTGAATTCCTTATTTTTCTGAGACTTTATCTTTATGTGTGGTACACCAATAGAATGGCATCAATTAGAACAAGTGTACCAACCTTTAAACGCCATCTTCCTTCACTGAGATCTTCAATGAAGGTCCGTTTATGCACAATAGATTTTCACACCGACTGATCTGATTAAAATCTTCTTTCATGCTGAAATCTTCAACACATTCTTCTTTTTAGGAGGAAAAAAAAATCTGAAAGTGAAATCTCCCCTTGAGATAATGCTCTATCTCAGTTTTTCTTAGAATCTTGTAAATAGTGCACAAGTGTAGTATTATCCTTCTTCTTATGGTCTTCTTTCTATACCTTTTCATTTCCCTTCTTTTGTTGATTATGAGTTTCAACCTTTTTCTGAATTGGTGGCTTAGCAAAGCCACTTCTACAATAGTTTTCCTAAGGTACTATATTATTGCATTTTTAGCACACAATGTTGTGCTATGGAACAAGGTTGTTTCTCTTCACCTTGGATCTACACTCATCAACCTTGTGACCATAGTTGTTGCAAGCATAACAATTTTCCATGAAAAAAAATAGTATTGTTTCTTTGAGGCATAAATGATCTTCTACCTATGTTATTATTCCTTCTTCTAACTCTACAATCAACAACCTTATGTACAAAAATATTGCAAGAAAAATAGTAACCTTGAAAGGGTTGATTGAACCTAAAAGGAGCACGTTGTTTTACAGATGGGTGACTTCTAAATGCTTTTTGCTTCCAATCAATATTGGATCCACTTTCTTTCTTTCTATTTTATATAGTCTTTGTATCTTTGGAGCCATTCTTTTTAGAGTCTTCATTGTAAGCTTTTTCCTCCTTTGTTTTAGGACTTTCGAATGTTTTGGAGCTATCTTTAGGATGAGACTTCTCTCCTTTGTCAATTTGTCTCTTATCTATTTTCAGGGCATTCCTAAGAGTGACAATCTCCTTCTCAAGCTTTAAACATTCAGTAGTTTGTCATTGAGCTTGGCCTTCAAGAAATATTCAATCCTCTTTCCTTCTTCAACCCTTATTTTCAAATTAGAGATCTTACATTCTACCTCTTTTAGTTTGATTTCAAATTCTTTTCCTTTTTCAATTTGTCATTTTCTTCCTTTGATTTTGCAAGCAAGCTTTCATATTTTTTATTTAGTCCCCTTGCTTCATTCAGGTCTTCCAGATTAGACTAGAGTTCTCCTTGAAAGTCTATTCCCCAATCATCTGAATTGAAGTCTCAACCTTCAAGTTCCATAGATTCTAGATCCGAATTACAGGAAAACATATCTTCATCACTCAAGGAGCCAAACTCCTTGCATTTCTCAATATTGCACTTTCTATTAGCAATATTGAAAGCCATAAAGAGAGTTTGCAAGTGCCTTTGCAATCAACTAGCATGAGAAAATTGCAAAATTTGAAGTTCTCTAGAGTTTCAAAAGTAAATTAGGGTTCCAAGTGTTCCACAGGTAAGTCTTTGTTGAACATAAAAGGTTGTGCCTCTCCAAACAACATTATGGGAAATTCATTGAATGAGGGACCTCTTTTTGCTTCATTGAATGACCTCCAATATTTTTAAAGAAGATGACTTTTCCTTTCTGTTTGGAAAATGGAGAAGGAAATGCTTAAATAAAACTTAATTAAGGCGATGTGCCAAAAGGTTTTAAAACATTTCAAAACCCTAACAGGTTTTCAATTCTGATAAAATGAGCACATAATTCCATAGACCCTTCATTGTTGAAAGGAGAATGAACAACTAAGGCCTATATGAGCACAAAAAAGTCATTCAAATCCTTTCGTGGGAAGCACCCATTAAGTTTCGATAGAATATGATGAATCCAAGATTGAATTTGATGCTTCAAACCCTTACAGAACAATTTCACCCCAACAACATAGTATGAGATCTAACATATCTTTAATAGCAAATGAAAGAGTATCAAAACATGGTCCAATTAATTGTAGGTCTAAGTTAAATAAACATAAAAGATACAACTAAGAACCAATTATCAAGACTATATCTGAAAGGTAAAAAATGACACTGATCAATATCATGTATGAATAGAGAACAAAATTCAAGATAAAGGCCATATAGGCATCATTTGATACATCTTCTTTCTTCTATTACTTGATTTGGAAAATAATACAAAAGATTCCAAGGTTGGATAATTGATTAGAATAACTATCCTAAAAACTAATTACAAAATTTAATACATGGCAATAGAATTACTATAAGAAATCTTCCACCTACTATCTTCTATCTCCTAATAGAATTCTAACTGGTTAGAGAGGCCTAGTTGGAAAATTCATTTTATAAGGTAAGGGAAGAGAACATGCAAAAAGAACTCTCCACTACCTTAACAAAAACCCTAATAGGTGGTAGTAATAATGTGGTTCAAAAACCTTGACAAAGATCATACTAGCTTATGGAAATATAGACAATAAAGTTTGAGCTGCTTATTGTGGTGATCTTCGTAATCATCTATCAATATGGAATTCTGGGAGCTACTAAAAATATTTTATGTCAGAGGAAAATTGTAGCACT
>VDFB02040864.1:0-53132 GCA_007258455.2 Sequoia sempervirens
ATATGACCTCAACAAGATGGGCCTTGCCTTTCCTAAGACATCTATGCCCAGGCTCCCATGGTTGTTTACAAGTGAAGCACAACTTCTTCCTTTTGAGCTCATTTCTTTCATTAGTGATTGCTGAAGAAGAGGTGTTCTTGGACTTATTAAATGTTTTTTGTTTGGTATTTGAAAAGATTTTCTTTTGACTTTGGCTAGGAACATGGCAGGTATCTAAGTCAAGTGTAAGCTCAATGGCATCATCCAAAGTCTTAGGCTTGTGAGCCTTAACCAATCCACACAGCCTATCACTCAATCCCTCAACAAATAACATAATTACTCTGTTTTCTGGCATCTCGGGAACCATGACAACAATCTTTTGGAACTCATTAATGTAAGCATCCACTCTACCGTCCTACTTTAACTGAGCCAAATCCCTGTAATAGAACTCTTCCTCTTTTGAAGGTATCTCCTCTCTCTCAGGTATGAATGTAGGTATAAGAGGCCTATAAGAAGTGGTTGCTCCTACTCTAGCTACATTGCTATGACCACCACTACTAACACTCCTTGATCTTCTAGACCTAGAATGGTCTAACCTCAATCGTCCCATAGCCGCAACCATGTTATCCTAAAACTATTGGAGCATTTTTTGACGCTACTGGAACATTTGTTGTTACTGTTGTGCAAATGTTTGTAGAAAATCATCAATATTTTCCCATCTAGGACTGCCCATTTCTGAAGATGAACTAGCTAATTGATTACCCTCTTCCTGTTGTGCTCTTCTTCTAGTGTAATACCTATGGGGACCAACTTCGTGAGGCCACATAACCCAAAGGCTGGCAAGATCATGGCTTTGATACCACTGTAATGGCCCTTGCCCAATCTGATTCAAAATTTATGATTTTTGTGCCTTAGGAATTCTGTCAAACACTTCGTTGGTAACTTCTAGCTTGCTGGTTTTGTTGTTTTAGTTTGTTTGCTTTGATTTTTTTGATGTAGAAGATGTTTAAAATGCTTGGAATTGTTGCCAATGCAAGTAAACAATTAACTAGTATGAAATGCAAACTTTTTTTTTTTGTATTTTCAAATGCATATAGATGAATTGTTGATATGAAAGGCATACCTACAACCAAGGTACATTTTGACAGACATTTGGCATGCAAACTAACCCCAGTGAGTGCATACATACATGAAGGTCATTAAGACATACTTTGCATGAAAACTAACTTAAGAACAATGCAATTACATTAAGAGACATTTTGCCAAATAGATGGAAGCAAACTCCTTATGTCTCCTGTCAATATATTGCAATGATAATAAAGTCTACAAGATGGAAATAATGTTATTATCTTGTGCCAATGAAATGCAATGATAATGCCAAGACTCTTGGCTTACAAATATGCAAATTTCGATGACTAAAATGCAACTAAATACTTGAAACAAAATTCTGGAAGAACCTAGTAATTTGGCCACCAAACTTTGCAACTATCTTCCACCAACCAAGACGCTCCCTTTGCAATTTATTTTAGAATTTTTGGAGCCTTCTTGAGAAAAATTGCCCCTACCTAAGAGGGTCACTCCTACTGCTTGAAGAAGATGAAAATATAAAATAATTACCAATTACAAAATTTTCCACTTCGCTCCTAAAATGATTGCCAAGGCACTAACAATTGATCCCTCAAGTACCCACAAAAATATGATCCTTCAATGAAGAGCTATGAATCAAAATTCACTTCCTTTCATGGTAGACTTGCAAACTAAAACAAAATTGCAAACCTCCTTTCTTCGCACAAAACTCTCCAAAATTGTTCAATGTAGCTCTATGATGAATATTGATTGCATCCAACTCTCAATTTGGGAATGGGGCCTCACCAAACCCTAATAACCAAGGGAGCATCACCTTGAACAAGCTATAACTTAGTTCTAGCCAAGAGAAAACTCTCAATATGCAAAGTTGATTCCAACATAAGATGATAAAAGCCAAGCCCAAGCTTCTATTTATACTTTTTTCAAGGGAAGCCCACTCACTTTTCTTGTCAATGTGACTCCTTGATGTGACCCTTTGATATGACTCCTTGATGTGACATCTTGATGTGATCCCTTGATGTGACACCTTGATGTGACCCTTTGATATGACTCCTTGATGTGACATCTTGATGTGATCCCTTGATATGACCCTTGATGTGACTCCTTGATGTGACTCCTTGATGTGACATCTTAATGTGATCCTTTGATATGACTCCTTGATGTGACCCTTTGATATTTTAATTTTCACTTAAGTCACTTTATAACCCATTAATATAATTATTTAATATTACCCTTTTGATTTTGTACTTTTGTCCAAAAAAATACATTCCCTCACCAAAATGACTAGCTCATGGGAATGGTGAATGACCTAGCACACAACTCCAATGACCTAGCACACAACTCCAACTGTCAGTGTGAAAGTGAGGACATTACACAACCCATGGCAGTAATAATAGCTTGACATTGTACTACAACAATATGATGGAGTTTTTGCTAATTAGATAGGTCTTCAAACACACTACACACTAAAATTCGATTTGTCTTGGTTTTGTTGTCCCCTCTTCCCAACATCTCCATATACTGTAGGTTTTTTGGGAGAGTGATGAAATCTAACACACAATTCAAAAACTATTCAATCAAGAAAATATCTATCCAAGTTCTTCCCCTTGTGATAGTCTAATTATCATCACACTAAAGAAGGATGGCACTTGGCACATTTGTATTAACTACCACACACACAAAAATATTTTGATAAAAAAATAAGTATCACCAACCATACATTGATGATCTCTTGAATTAGAATTTTTAGGAATATTATTTCACCAAAATCAATCTCAAGTTAGGATATCAAGTTCTAGCGCAATATGAAGACATAGAAGATTGCATTCAAAATTTAAGGACTCTACGAGTGGTTGGTTATGCCTTTCAGATTGATCAATGCTCCTATGGAATACTTATGTTCGATGAATAAAATTGTATGTGATTTGACTCTGTCATTTCATATTTGGATGAAATAGACACCTTCAATAAGACTTGGGAGGAGCACATGCAACATGCTTTACAAGTGCAAAAAATATTACTCCAACACAAGGTACACAAAAACCTTGACAAATGCAAATTTGGCACCACACACATCTTGTACCTTGGCACTACATCAACTACTTTGGTATCCATGTCAGTCTAAAAAATATCAAGGTGATTCATTACTAGCGGATATTGTAAAATTTTATAGAAATGTACAACTTTCTTACACACCAATATCTACTACAATTTCATCCTTAGGTACATTCTAGGTGACTCTTATATAATATTATGCCTTCAAATGGCTAAATTAATACCATTTTTTCATGCCCATGCTGGCCTTAGTAGACATCACATAGTCCTTTGAGATTTAAACTAATGCCCAAGACGATGTGCTCATCATAATTCTTCTTTAGCGTGGACATCCCACTACCTACCACATAAATACATTTGGTAATATTGTGTGAATATACTCCACTTATGATAGTGTTTTTATGCTATTGTACAATTCATTAAGTAATGACACCATTACATCCTTGAAAAAGAGATCATCAACCATTCTTATCATCAACTAGTCCAATTCTTGCACAATTAAAGTAAGCTAGAAAATGCATGGCATATGAAGTGGATGGCTTAATTGTGACAATTCCACTTGGTGGTTAAGCATAAGAAGGGATGAAACAATATGTTTTCAATTACCTTAGTTGATAAGTTTTCTACGTGCCTTCCACCATGCTATAATCACATGGCCACAACTTTGCTAATTGAGCATCATTTTACTCAACAAATAAATATCACACAAACATACACTAATCTGATACAAGGTATGTCTAATTGTGACTTCTTTGAGACCAATGGGATTCTCTAAGAGCTTAGAGATTTTTGCATTCCCCTAGTTTCAAAATTAAAATTCTAATCTAGGAAGTGTATTATTCCAAGACATCAAGTTAGATTGGAATCACCAAAAAATGTGTAGCTCATTAATAAAACTTTATTATCCTCACATGAATGTTGGCATTGAGTGCCACCTCATGTCCTATATACCTTACTATATCACCAAGCCATATAACAAGACACTACGTGGATATACACTCCTTTAATGGCCCTAGAATTCCCTTGGGAATTTATTAGTATGAATTTCCTCAATAGCCTCTTAACTACCAAGTGCTAACATAGTTTTGTGATTCTCATGGTTGATAAGTTCTCCAAAATGGCCATTATAATTGACTAAAATATGACCATTAGTGTTCCCAACACTATGCATTTATTTTTCATTCACTTGCATGAATTCACTAAGATTTGTTAGTAATTTTTGGAAATTTCTGTGGACATGTTAGACACTCAATTAAACTACCCATAGCCTTCCACTCTTAGGCTAATGGTAAAATAGAGGTTTTCAACCCAACATTGAACCATCTTTTGTGTATTCGTAATATCATTCATTTGCACACTTGGGATGAATGCTTTTCATACACTCAAAATTCCTACAGCAAAGCTTTCCATGGTTCTATAGGAAGTCATTTCAAAATGTGTATTGGGTTCTAACTAGTAGCCATGTAACATCCACATTAAAATTCTTGTATAAGAATGTAAAGTGGATAAAGTCTACTAAGTTTCATTTCACGCATTCAAGAATTTCATCAATAAGTTCAAAAAAAATTCCCACACCACTAGAAGAAGTAAAAAGAGTGTCATAATGCCTATCATGTATCACACACCTTTTAGGTAGACAAATAAGTCTAGATGCAAATCCAAAAGTAATTCTTCAAGGATTTACACTACAAGATCTAACCATTGTGTTATGTTTCTTCCACCATTTTGCACACAACCAAAGAGAAAAACTTCATTATGGATCTTCCACACTACTTAAGATTACTACCTATCTTGAATTTGGAATTACTCAAACTATAATTTCCTCCACTTCCAAATCCAATGCAATCTCAACAACTCATATATTTGGATCCTACTTATTTCATTCTATTTGTAGTGGATGAATTCATTGGCACCATGATGACTCATACTCATGCTAGAAGACATTGAAAATTTCCCATAGTCAATATTAAGTAGTGTGTTGATCAAGTCAATGGTATAGCTTATGGAAAATTTGTATACAATTTCCTCAACTAAACTCTAATGTAGTGAGAACCATTGATTTTTAAGAAGGGTGAATGAATTGAGTGTAGATTTGGGTGAAACTTTAGTCTTTTACATTTGTGTATCCTTAATTCCCTTTAGTAGCATCACTTGCATGCTCATATTTAATTAATGATTAACCCATAGAAACCATACAAATTCATGTAACATTTCCATTACACATCTATACACAATATTCACATGTCATCACATAAAACTACTCATGATGCACATATTTGCTAGACACACAAGACAACTAAGAGGGGGGGGGTGAATCAATTATACATTAAAACCTTAAACCCTCTTAACCATCAAACCCTTATTATCATCAACAAAATGTAAAAAAATGAAACATAAACACAATAAACACCATACACAAGATAACACCAAATTTACGTGGAAAACCCTAATTAGGGAAAACCACGATGAGGATTAGCTCACATATATATGCATAGCAACACCAAATACAATAGGCTCACAACCAAAATGGCACACTACCCAAAAGAGAAGAATGGCTCACTACAAAGGGCTCACTACCCAAAGGACTCACTGTTTGGAAGAAAGAAGAATAGAAGAAAACTGTTACAGAGAGATTCACTATCTCAAAGCAACATGAAAAATCCACCACTACAACTTTGCACCCCGCAACCTTCAACTTAGTATCTCCATCAACTTCAGGCACATTGAAAATGTAGACACCTTTTGCTCACTACATCCAGTAGCCTTACACATTTAAGTTTGCACTTAAATCACCATGCTTGATCACATTCACATAATTTTACACCACACCACACATCACATGCTTCTTCAATAATTAACCTTGCTTATATATCCTCCACAACCTCAAAAAATTTCTACGTGTTAGCCTGAATGAAACATATGCACCTCAAACGTTCAACCACTAAATAGGTCAAAATCAAACACTTCTGTGATGGAAAAAAGTGAAGGTAGACCATACCAAGGGTTAACTAGAACCCAAATGTACACTGACATGATTCACCATGCTTCCAAAAACAACAAACAACCTTCACAATTAGCAATAGCACGCTAGGTCGGCCAAATTTTCACTAACACTAACAAGCAACCAGATACACACCTTTCCAAGTCTAAAAACACCACACATACCACGTAACAACATTCCACAACATCTAGGAATATTCAACATGATCAAAATATCCAACACCACTGACACAACCACCTGAAACTAAAGAACACTTTCATTTTGTGTAGCCAACCACATTGCCACAAACATACATCTCACTCACCAACCTTGCGAAACAATTGAACACCTGATAATCCAAGAAAATGTAGATACAAACAATCTGAGCACTTTCCCAAATCTACAAGACAAGAAACCTCAATGCAGAGAAATGTAGAGCAATCTCATTTCTCCCAGACAACCTTCTTCACTAGCAACACACTATCAAACACAACTTCCATTGCCACACAATCTAGAACCTGAAACTCTAGATATAACACCTCTGATCATCACATACAAACCACACAAGAATATCTTCAACCATGAAGAAATACAAAGCACAACACTCAAGACACTTTTGTCACATTGTACACTCTTTTATTCAATTTTTTTCAAAAGCACTTGGAAACCAAGTGAACCGACTACACTAGTAACACCACAAACACCTACTCAATACCACAAACAATTCTCAACATGACCAAACCAGAGGTTGGCATCAAATCACAACACTAATGCCAACATCCTGCAACAATCTCCAACAATCTCCCTGACCATAATGGAGGTTGACATTAATGACAACACTAATGACAACACCAACAAATATCTAACAATATCATGGCATTGCAAATTGCAAAACATGTTTTCACTCTTCAAGACCATATGAATGTAACATGTGGGGTTATTTTTTGCACATAAAATGGAATTTTGCATGGATAACTTCTAGATACACCTATGCCAAATAAATCTTTTGGATCATGGTACAATATTGGTGACAAGCAATTAGAACATAATGTGTTAGGGATAACTATCCAATTTAAATTGTATACTTTTGGATGTGCTTTTCAAGGGGAATACTATACTCTCAAACACTATGCAAATTAATATATGAAGCTTCAACATCTATGCCAATGTAGGGATCAAATTTTGGAATCCTACATCGATATTTTTTATGATCAGTCTATGCATTAATATGAAGACACACTTGAATGCCCTTAAGTGCTTAAATACATCAATGGATTATTTCCTTTGATCCACACAAAAAATGAGTTGTTTATATTAGACACTCTGGGCTAAGAACTTTCCCATGCATCCAAAATAGAAGTTAAGTTAAAGATGAAGTAGAAATTAATTTCTCCATGCAAGAGCAATATTGCTCTAAAGAACAACTTTAGATCTTTTGCACTATTCCAAAATGCACCTAAATAAAATCCATAGTAAAAATTCTAAGTGCTTGTGGTAGACCCTAAGCTTTCCAACATCTCTATACTATAAAAGGACAAAGGAAAGTTACCACAAGGTGAGCAATGGTCACTCTCACTCTAATAGTAATGCTAACTAGTATGCATAATAGACTCTTATGCAACATCAAATCCTAATGAAATAGAGGAGATTGGTCGAGAGGTACAATAATATGACTATGCTTGTAGGCACTTAAATAGGAGTGTAAAAATGAATTGTCCACATGTAGTGCTAGGTCAACAATAACATATGCATATCATTATCAACAATCACAATTAAAAGAACATCATTAATTATAAAATGAAGTGTATTGCATTAGAATCTCCACCAATGCACATCCAACCCCATACTCTTTGGTATGGCCACAAGAAGGCAATTAGATCCAAGTGAGTCAATAATTTTAATCATGTTTCTAAACCTATGCATAAAATTTTCATTTATGACATCATACCTCTATAAGTATGTGGCAATATGGTCATGATTTTTTCTACAATACAAAGCCATAATGTAGTCAAAGTGGGAATTTAAATAGGTTAGTTCATACAATTGGTAAATCTATAAATATGTATATGAATGGAAGGGGTTAACATTATGAGGGGTGGGTCAAGAAAGAGCATGGGCCATATAAATTAGAGGCAAAAGATAGATATGGAGGATGGATGAGATATAACAAGAAAAGCATGAAAAATTAAATGGTGTATAGCACTTAGGTGTGGACAGGTCATAAGAAAATTCTGGGTAAGATGAATAGTCTAGGGGAGGGAATATATCCCAATATATGAAGAGCTTGTGTATCATGAATGATTTATTCGTTTTCCTTGACTATGTTTCTACCATGTTATTTTGTATGAATTATCTTGTCAAATTCATTAATAATAAATGGAGTAGCACAACATAATCTATGTTAATAAATTGATTTTGTGAGGATTTCAACTTATTAGGCATCTCATATTTCTTTTAATTTTTAACACTTTTAGAGATTACATCATATGATTATAATAAACTTCTTTATAAATATAAAAAATGTTATCATCATGTAAAGTAGAAGGAATATAGATAGTCATGGTGGTAAGATTAGATTTTAAACTAACACTTCATTGAATAGGACCTAATGGTCTTAAGAGCTTCTTAGGTGTCAAAGCTAAACACAATGGCTTAAGAAATAATAAATGGACCTAACGACAACATAACTTAGAAAAAAAATTACGGTAAAGGATATGTTTAAATTTTATAGGTCCAAAAATGTAGGAAAATAAAGTAACCCTACATAAATGGATTCTAAGAATAAATCCTAACTAGACTGAACTATATGTTATTAAAGAAGTTGAGAATGATAAATATAAATTGTGATTTGAGTAACTAAGACAACAAAATTGAAATGTTGAGAAGAAAATATAACTTATTCAATTAATGGTGAGTTACTATTTGATTAGTTGAGATGTGCTAAAAATAATGGAAATTGGTATTGGATTAGCAATCAAGAGCCTAAGAAAAAGGTATTATTAAGGTTTTAGTTCCTAGGACTAGGTCATGCCTATGGTTTTCTCCTAAGACATCTTCGTTTGGTGTGGTTTTGTCCATTATTTATTTTCACCTTTGAGATCTACAAAAACTATTAATTTGTGCTTGTACCGATATCTAATAATTTGATGGTTTTGAAAATCATATTTGGTGGCTTGTTATAAATAGAGGAAAGGTTATAAATTTCCTTGATAGTAGTCAAGCCTCGTAGTAGATGTAACAAGATTGAAAACACGTCAAATAATGTATTATGATGTTCATAGAATTGAGACTAAGTAAACTAAGACTAATATGAGGTTTGTGGCTATGGCCAATATTTTAAATGTGTTCATAAGATGTTCTCCCATTAAAATTAATATGATTTAGATCATAGATTCACAAATTGCAAGCCGATAACTATAATGATCATACTCCTAGACGGTTTGCCTAGAAAAGAAAGATATTTACATTCAAAAATTCAAAGACTAGACCATGAGTGGAAGACTAGACTATAGACATGGTTCTATTTAGGGAACAAAACCATGTGAATGTCCTAGTAAAAAAAAAAACTCTACTTAATTGAACCATTATTATTTCATAATTAATACATTTAATATATTTAAATAATAATTTAATATTAAAATCAACTACTATGTTAAAAATCAAATTTAATATTAAACTATACATTTATTATGAGTGGAAGACTATATTATAAACACACTTCAATTGAAGAGACACAACCATGTGAATGTCCTATTTCAAAAAAAAAGAAAACTCTACTTGATTCAACCACTATTATTTTATAACTAATAAATTTAATATATTTAAATAATAATTTAATATTAAAAATCAAATTAAATATTAAAACTATACATTTATGATATGTGTCCTAAATAACATTAAAGAAAGATAGAAGTACTTCTCTACAATGGGATCATCTTTTATTTCATGAACATGGTTTAACTATTTCAATAGTACTTTACCACAATTTTAAAACATTATGAAATGTAGTGGAGTAAATGAAATGCACCTAGCTATCATATACCTAGGGGATGCACCTTCAAACGGAACATTTTTTAAATTTTCCTTGATGAGTGCATTCAATTTCTAAGGAATTAGAAAACACTTTTTATCTTATTCACAGGAGTAAATTTTTAAAATAAAATAATTTCCAAGCACGGGTATGGTAAAAGGACAAGTTAGAAAAGTATGGTAAATCGGCTGCACATGTGTATAACTTGATTGCAAGCTTGGAGTCAATTGTGGAAATATTGAGACAACCGTTCTTTCACTATTATTATTTATGGAAGGTTTGACTATTATTATTTTTGTCGGACTTCACGTGTCTCTATGTGCACTTTTTAATTGCACCCAAAATCAGTGGCACCAAATAGTTTACATTAAAGTTTGTCTTGTCTTGACCGCTAAAGGAATTTGTATTATGTATTTTGTAATCAAGTTGGTTTTTTTAGGCGGTTGTTGTTGGTGTATTGTTTTTTTTAGACTTTAGGAATCGGACGGGTATTCGTCCCCCTATAAACTACAGTGTGTCTGGTAAACTTTTTTCACCGTGGTGCTGGCGTGACATGCCCTCCGGTACATTTGGTAAACTTTTTTCACGGTGGTGTTGGCACGACACGCCCTTCGGTACCACGGGGAGACCTTGTGACCTCTTGCCTGCAACAGGATGCTTTAGCCAATCGAACTAGGTCCACCGCCCCATTGTTGGTGTATTGTTGTTCTATTGGATTCAACATCTTGTTGTCAAGCCATCAAGCTGTACATTGTTTTTGTAATCAACTTTTGCATTACGTATATTGTAACCAAGTTGTTGATATAGATTGTTTTTCTAGGGTGTTGTTGTTCGTCCAGTGAACAATTTTTTTGCGGTTTTAACTACATTCTTTATTTGTAATCAATATTTTTCAATTAAAAAAAAAAATTAGCATAGTCACTAGGAAAATTAAAGTTGTCTAAATAATTGTCTAGTTTGGCTTGATTATGTGTATTATTTTTTTCTATCTTTTGTAAGTTTTTAATTTTATTTGAATAAAGTTAAGATGTCATTTCACTCGAATTTGTATACATATAAAATTAACATAATTATTCATAAAAGTTAAAGATGTCATTTCATATATATAAATAATTTTTTTATTATGTTAAAAAATATGTTTTATTTAAGAAAAGAATTACTATAAATTGTTGGATTCAATGATTGAGAAGTAGAGTATGAAGTTGTAAGACTATAGAAACAATGAATAAGTTTGTATATATATTTATATAAATGTGTATTATTTTTCATTTTGTCAAAAGTGTATTTTATTTGAATTTTTTTAATGAAATTGTTGGATTGACGAATGAGAAGTGGTAATAGAGGTAGCAAGATCATAAAAACAATCTTAGTTGCTGATCTTATTCATTAACTGCTCTAGACATCAATATATTAGCAATGGGAGGAGTATATCACTTTGATTTGGGGACAATGTTATGTCCACACATAAGCAGTCTTGTAGAACTCAACATGGTGTTTATCTCTTTTGAAGTTTAGATATATAGTCAATGATGATGATTTTTATTTTTTTATAAAATTTGTTTTTAAGGTTTGTAATCCCATATCATGTATATTGTGGGGGTTGAATTAAAGGTCTTGTGAGATATAGATAAGGGTTTTTAGATTAAAGGGGCAACATTCATGACATTTGACATGAGGCATGGTGTGGGTATTTGGTGATCCTTTCCTAAAATCTAGTGCACATATAAATAGATGTTACAAAATTGCACTTGGGTGAAATGCATCATTGATGAGGAGGTTGCATGCCTTTTACATGTGTACACATGACACACTAGAATAACTTAGCAATGTTGTTTCATGTTTATGTGAAAAGGCAAGTTACAAACTACATGGTTTGGCCTATTCTAACTTCAATAACACAATGGCATAATCATGAATATTGTAACTTTGGATGCCTTTAACCTTAAGTGACTCAAATTTCCAAACTTGTAAAACATGGATTTATTCTAGAGAGATTGGAGTGCATGTACACTATCCCATACAATATCTTTGATAGGAAATATGAGCCACTTAATGCAATTTGATAGTATAAATGGCCACTCATGTATGAAAAATAAATATTTTGTGTATTAAAAACCATGTTAACCCACATTGATTGTGCTGCCAAATAGTGTTGCACATTAAATGCATTGAGGGAGTTCAAATTCAACATCAATTCCCTTAATACTATTATTAATGTCTTACATGATATGATGTGTAATGAATATTGTAGAATAAACATCTTCTATAAACTAACACTTGCACCAACTAAAAGTGTCATAAGTGAGCCAATAGGAAAAAGATGGATACTTATATCTTTTTTTTAGATTTTTAACATTAAATTGTTAATTTAATTTTAAATATATTTCTAATGGGTTCCGTAGACTAGTTATTGGCCTTGCCCCTTAACTAATGACATGTTTAAAAATTATATATTTTATTAAAGAAGTGGAATGATCTAAGAGTCGTGGTTAGTGGTCATCACATGTCACCTAAATAACTTGGCCTAATGTTAGACACGTGTAACTAGGTGTTCAAAAATCATATCTCCTCATTTAGTTAGTTGGGGAGGAGAGGAGGTAAGTTAGAGCACTTTATATTGTCATTCATTCACTTAAGGGTTCAATTTTCTCCCATCTTTTAGCCCTCCCTTTTGTTGGTAGGGCGGGTTTTTGTTAGTGATCTACAAGACTTAACTTGGATCAAGCATGTTTAATTGAGTGAATTTAATCACTAGCCTAACTTTGTCGATTGAGTGAGCATGTTCCCTCATATGTTGTTCAATAGAGGGAAGTGGATTTCCCTCTACTACATATATGGTCATATTCCTTGAAAATTAAAAGGTGTCAAATCAATTGTTGGTGGGAAAAGCCATAAATGATGCTAACTTGATTGTTTATCTATACACAATAACCAAGATAAAATAAATGGATGTGGTTGAATGTATCACTAGGACAATTCACATTCAAAAAAGAAATGTTCCACAAAGTTCTTTGTCTCATTTTGTATTCTTGTTCATATCTCCCTACGATTAATGGAGAGATTTTTCATTCATGTGGCTGCCTTGGTTTATTCCTTGAAAATTAAAAGGTGTCAAATCAATTGGTGGTGGGAAAATCCATAAATGATGGTACCTTGATTGTTTATCTATACACAATAACCAAGAAAAAATAAATGGATGTGGTTGAATGTATCACTAGGACAATTCACATTCAAAAAAGAAGTGTTCCACAAAGTTCTTTGTCTCATTTTGTATTCTTGTTCATATCTCCCTACAATTAATGGAGAGGTTTTTCATTCATGTGGCTGCCTTGGTTTTTTCTTTCCTCATAATGACATTTAATAAAAAAATAAGTGCTTCAATTTGGTTTGTACAAGAATAGGAAACATTAAATCAGTTTAGGATTTTATGAATTTTGAATAAAGTGCCATGAAATCTATTTTAGTAGATGGCTTTTTATGAAAAAGGAATGAGTTAGGTGGATTAGGGATCTAGAAGAAAGCGAGGGCATAAAAATGAATAGAATTATAAGCCACATGAGGGGAAAGATGAAGTTTAGTCTACTAGAAAAATATAGGAAATGAAAGTAGGGTGGGGATGTGAAGAGGCAAGGAATATAAGGAATATTTGATGAAATGGTGAGGGAAGAAGATGGAAGAGGCAACATGGGTGGCTGCCCTCAAGCTTTTGAAGCCTGGAATCCCAAATCAATATGAATGTTTATGAGTTCACACTCATGAAACATTCTTTCTTACCTCAGATGTTTGTTGCAGGAGCATCAGAGGTGAAGAGCAATCTTGCACAAGAAAAAAAATCATTTTTATTTTATTTTGTCTTTTTAAATTTTGGTGTGATGTTGGTCTTGTAGGCATGAATTATTTCTTGATTTTCATTCTTTTAGCAACTTTGATTGGGATCCCTTTCCATACACTTGTGTTTGGTATGAAATTCAACTGTAAATTCATTTCATTTGGTGAAAAATCATATTATAGTTGGGAAACAAAGTCCCATGCCCAGGTTGGGAGAAATTATATTTTGTTCTTTTGTAACTCCCGTGAATTTAAAAAGAATTGGAATGAATGTTTACTAGTAGTGCTTGGTGCCTGGGAGTGGAGGTGTAGGAATGAGATAGTGGATGTCAATTTGGGAATTTTTTTGAAAAATTGTCAGGAGAACAATGAAGGGGGTTGATTGCATGAATCCCATGCCCAAAAGAGAGGGAAAATGATGTTGACTGAAAGATTTTGAGCAAGAAAATCCCAATGCCTAGAGTTTTGGCAATGAAGAATAGAGAAGGGAAATAGGAGAAGACAAGCAAGAATAGGAAGAACATGACTTGGGCGCCCAAATCACCATGTCCAAGAATTTGAGAAGATGTTGTTGTTGCCCGTGGATTACATTTTTAATATGTTGAAGCTGATTTTTGGTGTTTTTTAGAATCTTGCCTATAGGAGTTTGCACATTGGCTTTGAGTTTTGATAGTAGATGTTTGTTGATGTAGTTGAAGCTTTTGAAAATGAGAAAGAATGCTTGATTTTTCTGATTTGTAAAGCTCTCATATTCATTTAAATGCAAAAGAGACTTTTTATGATGGTGTTTTAAATTAATATTGCATATTAGTGTTGATTTGGTGAAGCCAAGGCTACAACAATTGGCAAACCCATAGGTTTCTCAATTGTTAACCTGCATAATATATATACTTGATGCATTATTATTCATATAAATTTATCTTAGACCTAGATACACATATGCTCTATTTTTGTTTTCACTATTGATGGAGGTTGAAAGACCAAAATAGAACTCTAACTACTTTGGCAAGCTCTTATGTATTCACAAATTTCCCCTATCCCAAATTTAGGTTGCCTAATGACTCTTCTCTTAGGATTTGGCTAGTCTTCCTTTTTTGTATTTCTAGCTTTTCTTGGAATTTAATTTGTTTCATAATATTATGGAATCTTCTAGTACATTCATTTCATCATTGTGTTTCTATTTTTTAGGCATGGTCGATAAATATGTTCTATATAGTACATCATTCCCTCTATCTCTACATCCCACTTTATAATCTTCACTTCTCTTAGTTTTGCACCACATCTATTATCACCTTTGGGGGAGAAATATTCATTTTTTGAAATGGCCTTTCCATTCTTTGTACAAACCCTTCCACATTGTGCCTTCCTCATTGTGGATCCTTGGTTGCATGACTTCTATAGGGCCTCTTATTCATGGAGTGGTGGATTATGTCATGGTTGTGTATAATTTGGTCAACTACCTCTCTTCTAGTGGTGTTTTTTTGGTGACATGATAGTTTCTAGCACAATAGTTTTAGATGCCTCTATGATTTACGAGCATGCCTAAATATTAAGGTTGTGGCTCATAACTCTAGTCTGGTAGATGGCGTGGATGGGCTAGTCCATGCTCATTCTTTTGCACATGTGACAAGATTGTGTCCCTCATTCATTTTGTCTCTCTAAGTGAGGTAATGTTTGTCCCTTATCGTACTCACATACCCCCCAACGTGGTTTGTAGGTAGGAGGTGATTGATAACAATAATTATTATGACCATAGAAGTTTGATTTGTAGACTTAATCATTTTTGGCCTTCTCTTTTGAATCTACACAAATGGGTTTTGAAGTCTTGGAGGCCTCTCACTAGTGGCATAATCAACTTGTGTCCTTGTTCGAGAGGCTTGTTTATCATAGGTTTTCTAGAGTATATGGAGGTGGTTTTGAATGGTTAGTTGTGGATGTGGGGAGAACATTCCCTCTCTCAAATTGTGGTTTCCTTCTTTCAACCCTATTATAGAATCTCTCACTATCGTGCCTATTTGGGTCAGGTTACCTAACCTCCATCTCTATTTTTGGGATGACTCTTATTTTGAGGATATCAACAATGTTATTGGTCATTTTTTGAAGGTGGATTTCACTACATTTCATATCAACCATTCTACTTTTTTTGGTATCTTGGTGGATGTTGAAATTTCCAAGGCTCTTCACGAGGAGGTTATTTTGATGGTTATTAATAGGCAATGGATTCATTTGATTGAATATGAGAGCCTATCATTTTGATGTAGATGGTGCCTCACTATTGGTAATATTTCTTTGGAGTGTTCCCAATCTCAACATAAGACTATGGGTTCAACTACATTGTGGAGGAACACCCTCCTTGATCATTTGATTGTGGATACTTCTAAGCTATCCTAACGCCTTCTATGGATAAGGATCCTTGTCCTACATATTTGATGATGGTTAATGATTCTCCTACAATGGCTTCCCCTTGGGTTGGTACATCCCTGGTGGCTTCAATGTCCCATGATGTAGATTCCCCTTAAAAAAATTGGCCTATCATGCACTTTTAATTCTAGTACCTTGGTTATGGACCATACAAGGATTCATATTCCTACCCAAACTATGGATATAGCTCAACATACAACTTCTTCAAGTATAATTTTTTCATTTTTGTGGGAGGATACCTTGGTTGAGGACTCCCTCTTTTCTCCTTGATCGATGAAACTTGAAAATAGTGTATCATGGATGGTTGTACAAAGGAGGAGGAGAGGTCTTCCTAAATATGTTTTGGAATCCAATGTTTGAGTTAAGTGGGTGTAGATTTCTAGGATAAGAAATGGTATTGTGTAGGTTGGTTGTTGTACAAGGTTCCAAGCCCTTTCAAAACTTAGGTTAGTTGTTTGATGTTTTAATGCTGGTTTGTAGTTATTTTACCATTGGTGATCTATTGTAACTAGGTTTTAGAAGCTTGCCAAAACCTATTTACCCTTTAATCAAAAGCACATCTCTTGTGTAATATGAAGTAATAATCAAATCATTTTTTATTTCTAAAAAAATATAATAGCATCAATGAGATTAATTATTTAATTCACGATCTTCTATCTACATTTTTTTGATATTGACAAAGATGAGTTGTGAAAGAGCCTAAACCCTTGTACACTGAAGTAGCCAACAATAAAACAAAATGAGTACCATGAGATGTGAGACAAAAAAATTCAAATCCAATTAGAGTGATATACAACTACAACCAAGTTACCAAGCACAACAACAATAAAAAAAAGACAATAGGGTTTCTTGGGATTCAACCTAGACAATGTCAAACCCAACCTTATTCAATCTCACACCCTTCACTCTAGTATGAGATTGAGAGACAAATTTGGGAAGGTCTTTCTTTTGCCTTTCAAAAACTATTCAAGAAATATTATCTTCCAACTTTCTACATTTTTAATCAAAAGGGAAAGCAACTTTATGTTAGTTTACATAACATGAATGCAATTTAAATTTAAAGTACTTTAATTTGTCAATTATATATTTTGGTGAACCCAATGCACCTTCACCTAAACCTTTTATTTTTTAGGTTCATGTCTCTATATTACATTTTGATGAACTTACTTATATAGTAACTAAAAACCTTCTCCATGCTCCTCAAATCAAGTGAAAAATCCCTTCCCCTTCTAGGTATCTAAATATGTTACGATGGTGTCTAGAGACACCATTGAAAAGCTTGTTGACTTGATAGGTGAACATATTCTTCTAGAGAAAACCTCTTGACACACCATATTGATGATGATGAGAGATATCGAGGACATCATGCATAGACAAAAAAGTCGTCTATATGTTGGTGATGCAGATATGATTCTCTTACTTCCATTTATAAATTAAAGTTTACTCTATAATTATGTAATGATTATTGGCTTGCCTCTTATACACTAATTGTGCATTGAATGGTTTTAAATACCATGACATAATAACATGTTGTACAAACATGTACCAAATAAACAAATAAATTATAGATCTACAAATTTCACCATTGTACATATACATATAAAATTGTGTGGTTGAAAAGCATGCAACCTGTATCATGATTAACAGGAATAAACATGGAGCCATCCCATCTAAACTTATGCCATATAAAAAAATACCTTCGATCGATCATAGTTGTAAAGTAGAGGATTTAGGTGAGTGAGGCCAGTACAAGAATAAGCACGGTGCACCATGAATGATAGGCACCACTAATAAAGAAAATTACCAAAGCTCATTATGATTGGATGTTTGAATTGTTTACAGACATTGATAAGAAATATGGTCCTTTATCAGCAATCCAGAACATTAAATCCATTGCTTTATAAATAATGGCATTGAAAGTCCTTTGTGTAAGCTTTGAGCACCTACCAACATTGTATAAAATGAAACTTTTGGAAAAAGCTAATCAAGCTTAGGAATTTGACTGTTGCCTTTGTCAAAAGTTTGACAAGTAATGCCAACAAGAAAAAGCCTCCATGAACATGTTCAACAGCTAACATACAAGGAAATGTGTCACAAACTAATAATTCTATGCTCATAAATGCAATTTAAAGCTGGAGATGATGCAAAAAGCCAACTAATACGGTGAACAAGAAATCTTCAGTTCACCTAATTCAGAAGCTGTATCCAGTGGGCCATGCATTATAGGCTGGAGATGATCCACATGGCCAAACAAAAGGACGAAGTAGAAAGCTCTAGCACACCTAATTGAAATAGGGAGATTCCACTGCAATCATAGACATCATTGAAAAAAATGGAGAAAATCCCCACGCGCCACCCATGCAAACCTCCCCAACCACCCAAATGAATTTGGCAATTATTAGTTACATATTGGATTCTTTGACAGTGAAACATCTACAGGAAAGATTATTGGAAAGATGTCAGGTGGCACTTTTTTAAATTCAGGTAGTTATAGGAGAAAAGATTGGAAAGCTTACACAGTTCATAATTTCATTTTCAGTGGTGGTGTTTTTGGTTTTTGGTTTAGTTGTTGTTTGTCTTTGTAGTTATTTCTCAGTTGTAATGGCGGACATCAATGTTCTATTTGTTCTGGTTTTGAGTTTTTTGAAAACCCACTTTTTGTTCTTATCAAAAAATAATATATTTTTTTAGTTAGCTTCATTGTGATCGGTATCAAAGACTGGAAGCTTTCTTTTATCATGTTTTCTATAATCTCTCTTTTGATTTGTGAATCTTTCTTTAGATTGTAATTGGTGGTTGTGGGGCTATGATTTTAATTTTGTTCAGGTTGTTCTATTATATAAAGTTAAACAATTTGTTCTGAATAGTTTGTAAATAGTTTTATATGAGCATTTTATAACATTGTCTGTTACTTTTTACCAGCTACATTATTTTAAAGATTGAACTGTTTCCCCAACAATCTACTATTCTATAATGGTAAACTTCAATCTTCTATCTATTTGGGATTTTGTAAATGGGTTTGAGCTCTTTTGAGAACTCACTTTTTACCCTCATCAAAAAATATAATTTTGTTTTCAGTTAGTTTTATTGTAATTTGTATCAAAGGCCAGAAACTATTTTATAATGTTTTCTATGATCTCTCTTCTGATTATAGTTGGTGACTTGGAATTGTAATCTTAATTTTTCTGAAACAGTTCAGTTATTCAAACAATTTATTCTGAACAGTTTATAAACTATTTATGATGATTTTATAACTTCAATTGTTGTTTTTTATCAACATTATTTTAAAAGTAGAACTGTTACCTGAACAACATACTAATTTCTTATTGTCTTTCTGGATTTTTTTATTTTTTATGTTGTTTTCTCTAATCTATTTTTTATTGTAATTGATGGTTGTGGGGCTATGATTTTAATTTTTCTCAGGTTGGTCTATTATTTAAAGTTAAAAAATTTGTTTTGAACAGTTTGTAAACAGTTCATGATCATTTTATAACATTGACTGTTACTTTTTACTAACTACATTATTTTAAAGATTGAACTGTTTCTCCAACAATCTACTATTTTATAATAGTAGACTTCAGTCTTCTATCTATTTGGATTTTTGTAAATGGGTTTGAGTTCTTTTGAGAACCCACTTTTTACCCTGATCAAAAAATATAATTTTGTTTTCAGTTAGCTTTATTGTAATTTGTATCAAAGGCCAGAAACTATTTTTATAATGTTTTCTATGATCTCTCTTCTGATTATAGTTGGTGACTTGGAATTGTAATCTTAATTTTTCTGAAACAGTTCAGTTATTCAAACAATTTATTCTGAACAGTTTATAAACTATTTATGATGATTTTATAACTTCAATTGTTGTTTTTTATCAACAACATTATTTTAAAAGTAGAACTGTTACCTGAACAACATACTAATTTCTTATTGTCTTTCTGGATTTTTTAATTTTTTATGTTGTTTTCTCTAATCTATTATTTAAAGTTAAAAATTTTGTTCTGAACAGTTTGTAAACAGTTCATGATCATTTTATAACATTGACTGTTACTTTTTACTAACTACATTATTTTAAAGATTGAACTGTTTCTCCAACAATCTACTATTTTATAATAGTAGACTTCAGTCTTCTATCTATTTGGATTTTTGTAAATGGGTTCGAGTTCTTTTGAGAACCCACTTTTTACCCTCATCAAAAAATATAATTTTGTTTTCAGTTAGCTTTATTGTAATTTGTATCAAAGATCAGAAACCTTTTTTATAATGTTTTCTATGATCTCTCTTCTGATTGTAGTTGGTGACATGGAACTATAATCTTAATTTTTCTCAGATTGATCAAGTATGCAAACAATTTTTTCTGAACAGTTTGTGATCATTTTGCAACATCGACTGTTACTTTTTACTAACTACATTATTTTAAAGATTGAACAGTTTTAGGAGCAATCTACTATTCTATAATGGTAGACTTCAATCTTCTATCTATTTGGATTTTTGTAAATGGGTTTGAATCCTTTTGAAAACCCACGTGTTATCCTTATCAAAAAATAAAATTTAGTTTTAGTTAGCTTTATTGTAATTTGTATCAAAGATTAGAAACTTTTTTTACAATGTTTTTTATGATCACTCTTTGGATTATAATTGCTGACATACAATTATAATCTTAATTTTCCTGAGACTGTTCAATTATTCAAACAATTTATTCTGAATAGTTCATAAACAATTTAAGATAATTTTATAAAACAACATTATTTCAAAAATCAAACTATTTCCTGAACAACCTACTATTCTATAATATATTCAATTATTTTTCATTAATGAAAACTTCTGTTCAATTAAAAACTAACCATTTAAATATGTGTCTCAACTATTTTACAACTGTTAAAATTTATGTTTAAAATCTCAGAACATCCCATAGCCTACATTTATTGTTCTTCCTTTGAGAAGAAAAGGAAAGTCAAAATACCATTCTAGAAAAAGCTCATGCAATTAGTGATAATAGTGTTGATATCTTGGAAGTTACACAAAGATCATAGGCAGAGAATCAAAAGCCCCCATGTGGAAGACTCCAAGAGAATTTCTTTATTGAAAATATGGACAGAATATCTACCTCCCCCAGCAATTGATTAGACATGAATATAAGCTATATATGGTTATGCTCGAATGTAGGCCATGGTGGCATCCAGTTTTCCATGAAAATGACTGTGGCATCCAATGCAAGTTATGGCCATTTGCTTCTCCACAAACTCCCTATATTTAAGGAGTTTTGTTTTGGAGAACGTGACTTTATCCAAAATTACAAAAAGATTCACCTTTGATGAGGACCAAGCTTCAATATTTTGAGAGTACATATTAATTTTCAATAAGGAAAATGACAGCCAAAAAAACAAAATTGGGAACAAGAGAACATGACAATAAAATTATACAACAGCCCAGAAAGCCACTACAAGACAACAAGCACAGCATGATCACTCCTCAATAATTGAAAGTGGCCTATGTCATATGCTTTTCTAGCAAGTTAATATAATTCACACTAATTCATTATTGTCTTTTTGGAAATTTGTAATGTTTATAAAATGTACATTTTAAGAATTGGATGTATCATGGTATTTTTTTTCTTCATATATTTATATTTTAGGAATTGAATTTTTATTGTTGTGTTTTGTATTTATTTAAAAATAATAATTTTCACTTCTGTTATAATTTATTTTGATGTTAATTTTGATATGAATGCAATTTCTATTCATCTCAATATTTACAAACAATAAAAATACTTTACCCATAGTAATTTCTATTCATCTCAATAATAAATATTCATATTTATTTTGATGTTTATTTTGATATGAATGTAATGTCTATTCATCTCAATATTTGCAAACAATAAAAATACTTTACCCATAGTAATTTCTATTCATCTCAATAATAATTATTGATTTATTGAGATATCCTCTAAGATTATTTTTTACATGTTTATTTATTTATTGAGATACCCCAAAAATAATAATTATACACCTCTATAGTGCTAGTAATTTTTTTTTACTATTAATCTCAATATTAATTATTTTTTATGTTTATTTTGATATTTTTATTTTTATTATCATAAATCAAATTCTCTAAAGTTAATGCAATTATTTTTTTATTATCATAAATCAAATTATTCTTTTGAAAAAACAATCAAATTTTTTAAACATATATTAAAAAATATTAATGGCCGTTAATTTTCAGCTTCGGTGAATTGTTGCGGTGAATTTTATTTGGCAATGAATTTGTCATGGCGGTGAATTTTCCCATGGTGAATTGCATTTTCCATCCGTGAATTGCTAGTGGTGAATTTTTCTAGAGCCAAAAAAAATATATAATATTTTTAGTATCACATTATTTTTATTAAAATTAGGTGTACTTTTAAAAAGAATTAATTAGGACTACATAACTAGAATATAAACAAGAGTTATTTAATTTGAATTATATCTAACTCTATATTATTATTAATTTTCAATTGAATAATATTATCATTATTGAAGAAAAGTTAGATGAGAGATATTGGATCTTGGAAGTAAATACTGAAATATAAAAGATGATAACTTAATTGATAGTATCTATAAATAATATAATTTAATATTTTATAATAATTTAATAAAAAATATAAATTTAACAAATTAATATTAACAATTAAATTCAAAAGAGGATCATAGGCTTCAAATTTGTTTGATATTGATATTCTAAACAGATTACAATTTTACAAATATAAGTAGTTGATTCTAGAGTCATTTAAATTGGAACCATAGAGTTAAAAAGAGAATAATCATGAGTTTTGACTTTTGTTGCCTTGAAAATATCTATATAAATGAAAAGCTTTAGCACACAATAATAGAAAGAAAATATTGACATTTCACTTATTTTAATTATTCTAAAAGGCTATAAAGTTTAGGCTTGCAATATTAGTCACAAAACTTTGAAGAGAATTGGAAAAAATTAAAAATAATTTATTCTTTAATTAGAATAAAAATATAATATTTTGTGTACCACATTATTTTATTAAAATTAGTTGTGTTTTAAAAAAGAATCAATATATGACTACATATCTAGAATATAAACAAGAGTTATTCAATTTGAATTATAATCTACTCTTTATAATAATATCACAATTGCTAAAGAAAAGTTAGATTAGGGATATTGCATCGTGGCAAGTAAATATTGAAATATAAAATATGATAGCCTAATTAATAGTATCTATGATATTTTTTATTACGATTAATTGCAATTTTTGCAAGGGGCTCAAACCATTCTATAATGAACACAACAAAAATCACCAAAAGAGTAGCCTAATAAAGAATAGGAAAAAACTACAACCTAGTGCGAGAAGATAGAAACTCCACAACGACAAAAAAAATAAAATTAAACCTGATAAAAAAAAAGGAAAAAAGGTCTAGAGAAAAGAGAGAATTGTCACAAATAATACTATAGCTTTAAAGGAAACATAAATAAAGAACCCCACAACAACCCAAAACAACAAAACACACTAAACTAAATAGAAGAAGGTAGAAAGTTGAGAGTAATTGTCACTTCCCAAGCCACATCTTTTAACATTTATGAATGATCAACTATGAACTAGTCTTCTAAATCATTAAACTCAACCACCTTATCTTTCTTCTAATTATGGTTTCTCAAACTAGGACCTTCTTGAAATATAATTTCCTATTTCCTTAAACCTACTTGAAACATATTAATTCTTTTATTATAGTACTGAATTATTGTTATGCTCACATGGACCACTATCTTCAAGTTCTCCCTGATATATTGTAATTCCTTTTATAGGATTTTTTTTTTTCTTTGAGCATATATAAATATTCCATAGCATTCCATTACACCATGTCAAAAATCATTGATTAAAATTGGTTGGGCTATATCACCACACACACAATGATATCACAAGAATATCTTGAGATTGACTCTTTTTTTAATAAAAAATACTAAGTTATAATGTTGAGGTGAACAAAATTACTATTTTTCATCCTACCTGGATGTTATTACCATGTTTTTCAATAATAAAAGTAAACTCTTCATCAATAGAATCTACCCTCATAGAGCATTTAGGAAAAATAGAGGTCAATCTAGGGATACCCCTAAACTCCTTGTTTAACTCATCATCTTGTTCAATATCCTCTTCTTGATAGACCTTCTCCTTACCCTTACCTTATGGATCCCAATCCTCTCATGTAGGAGCATCTAGGGTGTAAGAGCAATCTTGTGTCACCCAAAAAAATTAATGTTGTTTTATTTTTGGTTTTGTAGGCCTCTATAACAACCTACTATTTTTAGAAAATTTGTATTTGACCATGTATTGACCTATAAATTTACCCAAACGTTTGAAATTATAAAACCTACCTATGGTAAAAAAAAAAGCCAAAGATCATTTGCAGATGGTGAGATATTAAGTTTCATGCTTCAAAAATCTTATAAAAAATATTCAACTTAAATTTTTGATCTTTAAATGATTGAATGGGGCCTTTATTAATGACTAATAAATTATTGATTTAGGAAAGCATGGCATAGAGTACTATGAGCTCTTCTATTTAAAATAAAGAGCTCAATTGGGTGCTCAAATCAAAAGTTATGCCTCTCAAAAGTTGACCTACTTTTTGAGGTTGGGAGTTACAATTCCCAAAATATGATAGGAGGTGTCTAAGGCCATTTACGACCATTTTCAATAATTTTTCAAAGTAGTGAAAAATGAGGGAATTGTTAAGTCATGAGAAAGGACAAAAGGAAGAGAGATGAGGCAAATTTGTACTTACAATGAGGCAGAAGGCTTCAAAAACTAGGAAATGAAGTTGTAATGTGTTGCAACCTATTGAGGATTTGATCCTCTATTTTTAGTTTCCTATTTTTTTTACATAACTGGTCATTATTCTCAAATAAGGAATATATTTTTTCATGTTTAATTTGTGTGTTGTGTGTTACCTGAATCAACCCTTCATCATCCTATAGAATAAACTTGTCTAAAATGTGAACCCTCTTTCTCTTAAGCTCATCCAAACCTATCCTCAACAACCTCCACCTTATTTGTCCCTTTAAAGGAACAATTACATTTCTTTCCTCGTTTCTCTTTTCCTTTGAATCCCTAGAAAGGCCCATGGATCCCAAAAAATATATTTTTTTACTTTCCCCATTTCACTTATGGGCCCTAGTAGCAACACCACCTCTCTTATCAAGGTGCCTCCAATTCTAACCAAATCCCAACATATACTCACTCCCAAAAGGTGTCATAGAGGAAAAATAAATTAAATATGGAGAATGTTGAATAAGAAAAATAGTGAGGGCTTGATGATTAGGGAGGGAAGCCTCCTAAGATGCATATTCGTAAAAGAATACCCAAGAGACATCATCAAGAATTTAAATGGGAGACTAACTAATTTATTATATTGAAAATTATTTAAAAGAGTGAAATGATAATAGTATATGCACTTGAACCTCCCTTCCAATGAAACATACCGCATGATTTGGAGAGTCACCTCATCTTAGAGCTTCACATAGAGACTCCCAAGGAAGCCCATTTCTTACTACTTTAGCTTTTCTTTTCCTTTCCAAAATTCCTTAATAAATTCTTCATTTCCTCTTTTATCTTTAAAATCCTTCATCTCCTCCATTAAAAACCCATCACCTAAGCAATTCAAATTTCTATAACATCAATCTCAAGGCCTCATAACATCACCTACTTAACTTTCTAACCGTTTGCAATTTCTATCAAGATAGTGAGGTTGTGAACCTTATGCCTAAAACCTATCCATAAAGTTAGAAAGCTCGCCTCTTATAAGAATATGCCAAACTTTGGAGTTTTTTAGGAAAGTTTCTCAACTTTTTCCTTAATGTTCAATATATGAAGCATGCAATTTTTATACTATGAAACATAAAAACTCAATTTCTTTGTTGTAGAATTTTTTTTTGGGTTATTTGGCACCACTTCCAAGTATATTCATTGTGTAGATCCTTTCAAGCTCTAAAATTTTAAAAATTTTCCCTAAAGGCTTCTCAGTTCAAAGTTTATGGCCTCTTAAATTAGAAATGTAAAACATCCAATACAAAGAAAAGAGTTGTAAGAGGGAGTTATCTTTTTTAAGCAACTTATTATGTGTGTTATGACACACCATAAGGTATCTTCAAATGGAGATAATGAAGCCAAAAATAATTCTTTAGTTGGTGAGTCAATTATGATGCACTTATGATAGGTGGAAGGAATATGTTATTTTTAGCCTATGAAATCTTGGGATTTGGTTGTTGGTTTTCTAAGTATTTGAGTGCTACTTTTTTGGGTGGTTTTATCTCATAATTTTGTAATTATCATTTGATGGCTTCATGTACTACTCTTATTTATAGGATGCTTGAGACAAAGGTATGGATAGTGAGTTTGTAGGTATTGCTATGCTGCTAAAATTATTGTAGATATTTGGTTGGTGATAGTCTTGTAAAGCTTTTCTTTATTAGTGCATTATAACTATGTTTGGATTATTTAATAATAAATTAAGCTACTTTGTATTGTGGCATTTTTCTCCCAAAATGGTTTTCCCCATATACACCTATGTGATTGGAAGGTTTTGTTTATTTTTTATATATTTTTCTCCTTTTTGTAATTGTGTAGATCTAAATTTTTCTCAATACTCTCCTCTAAGATTAGTTTGGGAAATTTTTCCACATACCTTGCTTCCTTTCACTTGGTATTAGATCCTAATCACCTCAAATTCTAGGTGTTGGGTAGAGGATTTTTTGCACTAATATTCATTTGATTGGGAACTTGTGTAATAGGATTTGATCTTATTGTAGAAAAAGATGACAAACACATCTCGAATATAAATGTAGAATTTCTCAACTACCAAATTTGAGATTTGAAAGCTCAAGATGGATGATATTATCATAGATAGAGATCTATAGGTTGCGACATATAGATCTAAACCTATTGTTATGTTACAAGGATACTAGGATAAAATGGATATAAAACCTAAGGGTCTCATTAGACTCTATTTGGATAATTTAGTGTTACATTGATTGTACATGAAGAGACCACCATAACACTTAAATGGAAGAAAATAAGAGATTTTATCAAGCTAAATCTCTATTCAATAATTTCTTTTTAAGAAAGAAGTTGTATACCCTCAAGATGGAGGATAGTGTCTCTACGGTTAAACACCTAAATCTATTTAACATGGTTGTTACCTAGTTGCACTTTTGTTGGAGTAAAAATGGAAGAGGAGGATTATTGCATGACTTTGTAGTGTTATTTACTAGATTCATGAGACTATCTTGTCATGACTATTGAGAGAACCATCACCAAGTTTAAAATGGATGAGGTGGTGGAATAATTGTTTTCTAAAGAGATTCAAAGAAATAATCTCAAACATCGTAAGGAGCCCCTAGCTATTTCTAGTGGACAGAAAGAAGAAAAATATGAATAAGGACAAGAAGCAAGACAAATCTAGATCTAAATCCCATGGGAGATATAAATATCCTATTAATTCCAAGGAAAAATATTGGAATAGTGATAATAGTGGCCATTATATAATAGATTTTAAAGAGGAAAATAAAAAGAAAAAGAGATTATGATGATGAGTTTAAAAATTCCTCCTATGGTAATGGCAGTGTCTTTGTCATAGCTCAAGTGTACATGCATCAAAAGGTGCATAGTTGGTTGAGTTTGATTCCCTCACATTGGGATTGGTTTTAAAAATATGAATAATATGTTGGTGGGAAGATGTATCTTGGATATATGATTCTTATTTGAATATTCCTTACCATAGAAGAGTCTTGATTTTATTCCATGATGGAAAAGTGAAGGAAATAAATGGTGTACTACATATCCATGGTTCGACATGGAACCTACTTTCTATTAGTAAATTGAATTATTCAAGTGTGCAATTTATTTTCTTGAGTATATGGTGAAATATGGTTAGAGAGGCTATGATGTTTAGACATGTACTCTTTTTTAGCTTGTAATGGGTACAATTGAATACAATAGATCTTTTATTCCCATAGTGAGCATATATGTAAAATCTTCACTTTCACCATTGAACCACCAATAAAGAGGAGTGCTGCATCCAATTCCAATGGTAATGTTTTTAAGGTACCTAAGGGTACTCATGGTTCAAAGACTAAGCTTCCTATAGAGAAAACTATGTTATGACACTAGAGGATGGGTCACATAGGTGAAGGGTCTAGAAGGAACTTAAAAAATAAAGTCCATTTTGAGGAGCTAAATGACTAGAACCTTGAGTTTAATTGAGATAAATGACTAGAAACTCGAGTTTAACTAACATCAATTTCTTATCTTTGTTCACATAAATAAGCCCTATCACTCTAGAGTATTTAGGAAGATAAATTATACATATAACAACTCTATGAAATCCTTTTTATGGTGTAAACTGGCCCAAGGAAATCTTGTATAAGATTTTTGAGATTGTGGTATAAATATTTAGAAGGCACAAAACATAATGAATAATAAACATGCAAGGACAAAAGTACTTTAGAGGATATCTAAAACCTATTACCTAGGGAAATTAGCTTAGTAATCTAGTAAAGAATCTTCTTTTCCACTCTATTAGTGATGTCCTACCACAATGTATACTAGTAATTCTAAAATATAATAATGTCTCCAAAAAAATTAAAATCTCTCAGTGGTCAATATGCTTCTAGCTAAAAGAATTAAGCCAAGCTAGTGTTTGAGAAAATGAATGTTGGTGATGAAATTCTTATGGATCCTCACTATCATTTGTCCTTCCTTGAGGTGGGTTCTTGTTTTCTTTCAAATATAATGGACATTGTACAATGTCAATCTCTATTACATTTTGCTTGTAAGAAAAATATCCATGAGCATAGAGTTAATTATTCTCAACTATAGCATGATCTATTTAATTACATTCCCCTTGATGGCCAAACCTAATTGGTGTGGTTTTCTCAAATTTTCTGCTTTAAACTTCATCTAAGGTTAAGTGTATCTTCAATGCTATGACAACAAGCCTAAAAAAATATTGTCCCTTGGCATTAAAAAATGAAATTTCTACACATGGTGGATAGGTTGATCAAAAATTGTTTCAAAGTATCAAAGCTAGGCTCAAATTCCTTCATCTTCTCAAGCACCCCCCTCATGTTCTAGTATTAAACCTAAAGGTTATTAAATCCATCAACCTCCCCTATGATGAAGACCTCAATGAAGAAGATATCAATTATCCTTCCAAAATCTCCTAGTGTTTTTGTTTTTGTTTTTTGGTGGTCTCTCTTCTTAGACTAATTTTCTTCTTCGATTTTGTCATATCTTCTCTATTTTACATCTCTTTTTGAAATTTTTCTATGCTTTGCAAATTTCTACATCCTTCCCATTTTCTAGTAAACTCTACTACTATATTCAACCTCTTTCTTATCTATTTCAACTATTTTAAAGTACAATAAAAGTGAGGAGCAATTCATTATCAAAATGGCCATTAAATAATTGTTAGTAATTTTTAACAAGAAGGGGAATCCCTTTAACTCATCAATTTGAGATTAAATCAATAAGAAAACATCCAAGTCCTCCAATATCTAAAACATATATTGAGGATGAAAAAATCATGTCCTTGTTTAATGGATTTAAAAAGGAAAATCTATTTAGATCAGATATTATTGATAGTAAGGAAAGTAGAGGAAACTACAAACAATATTTTAAAGAGAACCGAGTATGGTTAGGATGAAAATCCACTCAATCCTATCACAAAATTTCTCAAAGTCATTTTTTTTGTGAAAATAAATATTTTCTAGCTCATTCCATACCTTCCTAGACAACAATGACATTATCTAAAGTATATGCTTTGCATAAATCTATTTTTCTTTGGTTGGACAACTAATGGGAGGAGATACCTAATAAAAATAGAAAGATCCTTATAAATGATATTATAGGAGACATTCAACAATTTTACAGGCTTAAATTACAAATCAATTTAGATTCCCTAGCTTTAGGTATAAATTTAGAAATTCATTTATTGATGATATAAACTAATGCATTAAAATAAAAAATGTCAAAATAAACTCTATACATATCATGGCCAACATATTCCCAAATAATTTTATATAGTTACTAACTAAAGTTCATTTTGGGAAAGGAGTTTATTATGGGCCACAACTTGAGTTATGGAAATATGATAAGGGAATACATCCAAGTAGATCTTGAGCAAATTTTCACTCTCTAGTGAAGGGTCTTGAGCTTCAAAAAATTGTAATTTTGGAAAAAAGTATTTAGGACCTTGAGAAGTTTAGAAATGTGTTAATATACATCTTTAATGGTTTTAATTATTTGTGTAGAATTTTGTGCCTACAAGGTTGAAAAAAATTCCTTGGGGACTCCATCAACCTTCAAATAGCGAGTTACATATTTGATATGATCTCCTTCTGTCAACCACTTTCTCTACTAAAATTGCAAGGGTTCATGAAAAAGTGTCACTTCAAGATGAGTCCACAACTAGCTAAGCTCTAAGGACATGGCCATGCAAGAATTATTATTTATAGTAGCTAGTTGGTAACCACCATTTCTCAAGAAATAAGAAATGTAAGTGATGGCATCAATCCACCAAGCAGTTAAACTTATACCATATTTCAAAAAGGACATAAGATTCTAAACACCTTAAATATGTGAATTAATTTTGTCTTATGACAATTTTTTTTGTTATTAAAAAGTGTTTTCTCAATTTAAGGTTTACAAATACCTCACTCTAGCTAGAAATAGATTGAGCAACTATAAAAAAGAACATAATCCAATAAGGCTTCAATTTGGATAGAATAACAACTAGAAAGGGAGAAGCAGGGTTGCATTGACATCATAACATGGTCAAGCCACTTTATGAATATTTTAGAACCATTGCATAAGTTGGACCATGTGTACCAAATGAAATATGCACTTTGGTATCTAGTATTAGGATTATCAAGGCTTAATTTATTGCACTTATTTAACCACATCTCTCTTTCACCAATTTTGTAACTAATTGGAAGGTGGCATTTCTTTTAAAAGACCACTTTTAAACCATATTGAATTTTCCATTAAATATACACTAGTCCTTAGGAAGTTCGTTTTCAAGTTATTTCCAAATTAAAATACTTTTTAATTGCCTCATTTGATTCATAGATATCAATAATCTCAAAGGATTTATTGTCTTTGTTTAAAAGGGACCACACGTTTCTATAAGATGGGTTTCAACCATGAATAATATATTGATATTTCCATTTGGAATCCACTAAAGTTACCATGCCTCCCCATCCTTGCTCATAATTATTATTAAATAAACACTAATTGGCCATATAATAGATAGATGACTAATAGTAGAAAGCCAACAAGCTTGATCTGCTAAAGACAATTAATGTATAAAGGATAAAATATCTAATGGAAACCCTACATAATATATTAATGGATTGGGTCCATCAAACTTCTAACATTCCATGATATTGAATTCATGAAGAATGAAGTCCTAAGGAAATTTCCTTAGATTATAACCCTTGTAATGTATAAAAACTATTCTACATAAAATAGCTTTGGTCTTATGGATAAAAATATCCAAAACACATGTTCTAGCTCATATGGATTGTATATTACCCTTCTCCCCCCTCATGAGGAGGACTATGTGAAATCCTAAAACCCTTGGAGTTATACAGTAGTAGAGCTTACTAACCTCCTTGGAGGGTTCATTACAAGAATGAGAGGGTTCTAGTTTAATCACCACTGCTTGCTTTATTGTGTCATTAACATTAAGCTAAGGATGAATCGTATATTGAATGATTAAGAATCCATATTGTTATTATTTCTAGTATTTTTAGATTGGGATCCTTTATTGAGCCCATTATGGCCACCTTCGTAGTTGCCAACATTGGTTTAACCATTATCATTCTTAACCATTTCACTCAATATTTTAGAGGATGGTTTTGGCTTGTTAGTGAGTAAATGATAATCCTTAATTTTATGTGTAGAGGATTAACACCTAAAATAAGTATTGAAATCTTGATATAGAAAATGTGTTACACATGGTTCATGTTGCCCATTTTCTTATGAATAGTTTCTTTTAGATCTCAAGATAGATCTATTTCCACAAAGACCTTACATTGTACTTAAAATAAATACAAATTATATGTTTCAAAAAATACCACCCTCCAAAGGAAGAAGTAAATACAATTTAGAATTTTATCAAGGTAAAGGAAAACCAAAATATTCAAACCACATAGGTACCTTAAGATCCTATTGGCTAGACACAAAAAATCTCTAATTCAAGGAGAAAAACATAAAACTGAATTGCAAGAAAAGTAATGGACATGCCAAAGGAATATGCATTTATTGTTAGCATGGTTACTTTCCACAAAGTAGAAGATACAAATTCTTTTTGGTCAAATTATTGATAACATCCAATTTAAACTCAAGGGGGGCCTAAGAAATGTTCACCCAACTTCATAGAATACTAAATTAGATGAAATTAATCGTTCAAAACTAATATATAAGAGTAAATTTCTCTAACCAAATCCTAACAAATATCTCTTCACCCCTAATACTTGCCTTCCTCATATTAATTCATCCTCTTCTAACCTATCCCCCTCTACCCATGGCCCCCTATCTTATAAATACGTAGTTTTAGACTAAGGGGGGAAGGTGATTAAAAGGTAGAAATAAGTTTGTCCTCCTCTCATGACAACCCAATCTAAACTAGCTCCTCCTTCTCAACTAGATAGCCACTTGTGAGCTCAATCATAACATTCTCAAAAGTGGCTTTAACAATGTGGTATTATGAAGAACTAATTGTTTACATCAAATAATTATTTTAGTGTACTTTTAGTGGAAGAAACTGTTTCCAACTCTTCTCAATGAAGTACAACATTCAATTATAGAATGTATGGGTTTGATATTCCCTTGTCGATAGTACCATGTCAAATTTAATATATTTAGAAAAATCATTCAAATGTAATAAATATTGAAGTGAAAATCAATGTTGTTCTTGTTGGTCCTACTCTCACTTCCATTTGGTAAGATCCACACCAATAAATTAAAGGGTGGTGGTAGAACTATATTGGGCCTTTCTCCTTAGCAATTAAAGTATTATTTTATATCTAAGACTAACCCCAATTATTGTTATATTTGGTTCATGTTGTTCTTCCTCAAGGAACTCTATTTGATTTATACTCCGTTTATACCCACAATTACCCATCTAAGAGAATTCTTCTTTGGATATGGGTGCATCTCCCACCAACTATAGCTGGTTCAACTCTTTATACTTATCTCAACTATAATTTAATGCATGGAGATTGGCCCATAAATTGCTAGGTTTGTTTGATCCTTTCTTTAGAAAATTTTACCTTCACATAACTCAATGGTATGTGTGGAAAAATTATCATGAAGGACATGTGAGAAAAATGATCCACCTAAATAGATTTTAAATATTTTGTAACTACCATGTTCTCCCTTCCCCTTGACATTTAGTTCATCTTGATCTCTCACCCATGCTCTCTTATGAATTCTTCATTTTCATTGCGCTTTCCTTCTCAAAACCATCCACACTCCCCTATGAGCTTCCCTTCAAGTTGAATGTCATCCATCTTCTACAACAAGACTATATTGATGGCATATTAGTTGACTAGAATGATGAGCTTAAACCACACTATGATGAATTAGATAATATAAAAGCATTATATGATTCAATAGGATTAAAAACCTCTAGGTATTATGTGTAGGTCTAAAAATAATGCATCTTTATAAAAGACATACACATGTTCTAGGATCTATGGAGATATACAAAGCTTTAATTGGAAATATTGACAATAACTCAAACTCCAACTTGTCTCACTCTAACAAAAATAGAATTTTAAAACTTTAGTAGATTGTTCTACCCAAAATCTCCATCTTGTTGTTCATTTTTTTTTCATGTCAATTTGAAGTCTTTGAGATGACCTAATACCCATAGCATCTAGCTCTTCCCTCTCAAGGATATCTATAGGAAACCCCTTCCTCCCCATCATGCTCTCACTCTATCTCAATAACAAATGGAAGTGTAAGTTCAATCGATCAAGGTGGATTAAATTGAATGTTCAAATTTGGTAATCCAAATCTAAGGCACAATCCTAACTCACTATGTGGAAACTCATCTATTTCAAATTTCCTATTGGTACATGCTTCAAATTCCTCTATCCCCCTCCCAAGTGTCCCTTTTGTGCCAAACCCAAGTTTTTCAAGCATGCCTTTTGACTCTACACTCATGCTTACAAATTATGATTATCCCTCATTTCTTCACATCCTATCCTATTCCTATAGTCTTAGTAGTGGAAATCAACCCTTCTTGGTGTTTCTTCTTCCCACAATGTGTTCCCCCATAGCTATAGACCTGCAATCACAAAGTTCTTATGTAAATTCCAATACTTGGTTACATTTTCTTTAACATAATCTTCCCTTTACATATTGAAAATCAAATGCACTAATGCTGATCGGTCTATCTAGACTGCAAATTTCCCACAATCTACAATCTTAACTCCTAGCATTAGAAGGGAAGTATGATGATATGAATGCCAAAACTACTATTGTTATATATTATTTTATGTGACTTATGAACATGATATATATTATTGAACTATATAATATATTATATCTAGTTCGTGTGTGTAGATGTCTATACTTCTATATTATCTTAATAATTATTATTTTACTATCCAACACATTTACTTATATAGTATTCCTAACTTTATATATAATCATATATTATATATTTTTTAAATATACCATTATATAATTAAATCATATGATTATAACTATTATTTCTACTATTTACTATAATAAACTTAAATCCAATACAAAATGTAAAAAATACATTAAGAATCATTACATTATCATTATAAAAAAATTCATACCTATGAGATCTATATAAAAAAAATTATCACACAATTTCTTCTTAAAACTCGTTTCCTCAAGCTTAGATTTTAGCATACTATGGGAATAAAGTTATCTGAGCTTCATAAACTTTCCTTTTTAAGTTTTACTTGAAAAAATAATAAAATGCAAAAATGCATTTTTAAGAAACGCTTGGATCTTATTTTCCTTAGAAGAGAATCAAAGTCTTTGTTTGTTGTAAGGAATATTCTCCACCAAATGCTTTAAATTAATTCCGTTGTGATCTTTGGACTTATTCATTACAAAATAAGAAAGTCTTTGGCCATTCAACGACATTCCTTTTGTTTTGTTTTGTTTATTTATAGCCTTGGTTGGAGAGACCTCCTTTTAGCATTTGCCATGGTCTAGATTTGAATGTGGGTTACTCTCTTTATAAAACCATTTTTTTTTTATCCACTCAAGTTCTAAGGTCATTTTTAATTGATAGAAGGTTTATAACAAAAAGGTGGATTCTTAATTAATAATAAATTAAATAGAAGTAATAATATTAGAAAAGGATGAGGATTATTGTATTATTGAATTATCTATTAGAAAGGTTCATTGTATGGAGGATTTGGAATCTTGGTGGCAAAATCATCATGACAACCTTAACTTCATCTTTCACATGTTCAAATGTCATTTTCGAAGGAGACATAGAACAACCCTATTGTTGCACTGAAAGTTATGAGAAATGACTCCTATTATAGAAATGGCTCGATCGATCAAGAGTAGGAAGCAACATGATCTGTAAATTCCCATTCAACTATATTGTTCTATAGTGCATGACACACTCCCCGAATGGTTGGGGGGGATCATGCCAATGTTGAAATTCTAATACTACCTTCTTTGCATGGGCATAGATATGTGAAAATGTGAAGTTGAAAACATTAATGTTCTCAAAAAGAGAGAAATAACAATCAATGCCATCAAAACTAAAAATAGCACCATTTCTTACTTTCTAAAGACAAAATAAAATTGCCACTCTAAGAAATTCAAAATTCTAGCTAGGCCACTAAGTTGCATGGACCCAAAAAATAGTAGTTGTCCAAGACAAAATATTGGAATGGAAATGGGAAAGAAGACCATGAGTCCACTTCCAACCATCTTGGGTGTAAGGAAAAATCCAAAAAAGATGTTAAAAATTCATTGCTCTATAACATGCTAGGCACTTAGAATGAGTAGGGTTGATGGGGCTAAGCCTTTCACTAATGGAAACATTTAAAAACCAAGCACCAAATAAAATAAGAAAAGTTTAGCTCAAACCTAGAGTTCCAAACTTGAGTAATTTGTATCGCTAGTGCAAGTGAGTGATTTTGGGCCCTGCTACTTCTTAAGCTTGATTAGAGCTAGTAAAAAAAGATAAGAACTCTATTAAAAAGCCAAAAGTATAATTTTTGAAATCATTGTTGAAATTCAACTGCCAATCTTTCCACCAAACTTGAGTAGGTTGAAGCCCCAACTTGTAGAGTATGACATGTGGAATGAGCTCCTGAACTATGATTAATTCAGGGAAAATATATATAATTAAGCTAAAAAATGTTGCAATGTAGGCTAATGGATCTAGTCTTGAGAGGACATAAGATAGAGGAGTTAATAGTAGGTGACCACTAAAAACTATGGTCCTTGAAGGATAGCCCAACCCTAAAGCCACTCCCAAACCATTTCAAAAAATAATTCACTACTCCAAAGACTTTCCAAATACTAAAAAAATAAATAAGTCTTGAATTTTGACTAGAACATTAGTGATGAGAAGGGAATGAAAGCCAATACCCTACCAAAACTTCTTGTCATAGGGAAAATAAAATGCAATGTCATGTTTGAGAAGAATATTCTAGTCCTTCAATCCCTTAATGACATACAATCCACTTAGTATAAAGTGCAATTTTTTCCTACGAACATCAATAATTCCATTACCTCCTTTGTCCTAAGGAAGGAAAAAAATATCCCAATCAACCCTATGAAAGCCATGATTTTATCTATCAAGATTTCATTAGGAGCTTAAAGAAAATATGCAAAATAATGACTACATACATCAAGGTGCATGTATGTTAAAGTATGCAACAATGCAAGCGAATGAATGAAAATACAAGCTAGGTAGTGATTTTATATAGAACTAAGGAGATGATGGAGGTGACAAATCCAACCAATAGGAATTAACCACCAAAAGTGGATATGGACCACCAAAAGTGGAAAGTGTTCCACCCTTTAAGGAAGGGGACACCACATCATGTATCTCCTAGTTATTAAATGATAAACTCACTTTATTATCCTAAGCAAGCTTAATAAAAGTGTAGGAAAAACCTAGGACTAAGGGAAAATAAATTAATCCACTAGGAAAATAAAAACCCACACCAACACCCCTCTTAAGCATAGCTTAGGTGGATGCAAAATATGATGGGTTTTGATAAATAAAGCCATGTTAGGTACCCATGTACATATAAAATTCCCCCCCAAATAAAAAGAAGTCCCATCCCACAAAGAGGAAGTATGCCCCACCATAATAAAGAGAGAAATGAAATGGAAGGAAAAAGAAGCCCTTCCCCCTAAAGAGATCCAATGGTAGATACTCAAAACTGGATGTAGAAGATGGTCCACGATCGTTGAAAAATGTTCCTCCCATTAGGAAGAAATAAAACCAATGGCATATGCAAGTTGTCTCCCCATCCTAAAAGCAATATGTAGGAAGAAAAATCAAGATGTATGGAGTCTCTGAACTCGGCTCAAGTTTCCCCATGTCAATGTTGAAGGCTCCCACAATCAAATCAGGTGTTCTAGGCCACACTGCTAAAATAAAGACTCAAAATCTCCTAGAGATTGATGTAGAACACCATCCACAGACTCAAGTATCTCCTCTGAATATGTCTCCTCCAAATGATGATCCAAAGTATCTACACTCATGTCAAACTATGAGGAATGATCATGTAGAGAATGAACAAGAGGGTCATAGTGTTCCCTCACAACAACCAGGAAGAAGAATCAACTTCATCAAAGAGAAGATGAATACAATCAATAGTGTCTCCCAAATCTCCAATATGTGTCTTCATAAACAAGTCTGAAATACTTGTTAAGAGATCATCCCAAGTTGAATTAGGAAGACTATGAATATCCTATTTCAAGAAGTCATTGGAAGCTTTCAAACAAGAAACACTGAAATCTAAAGTAGCAACAGTAGATACAAGGACCAAAAAGTTGTCCTCAAATAGAAGATGTATGTCCTCAATAGTGTCTTCTAGATCCAAAATGATGGAATCTACAAACAAACAAGAAATGTCTAGTAGAAATTGGTCCAAATGGATTGAATCCAAAATACATAAATGATCTACTGCAATGAATCATTGGAGGCTCTCAAAGAAGCATCTCTGGAATATGTTGTAACAAGTGTGTGAGATGGGGTATTAATCAATTGATCATCCACACAAGATGGGGAAACATGTCTCAATATCATCCACAATAGCCTAGTTCTCCAAGGAAACAACACTTATAGATGAAGATGCAATGTCTCCATACAACTGTTGAATGATGGTCCAAGTAGTGAAAGGGCACTCAGTGTGCTCTACATGATGTAGAATATCCTGAGAAATAGTAAGACATATTATTCCATAGACCATGCCATTATTGTTAAACCATGCATTATTTTGATTATAGTCACTTGGCTTAGGAATAAGTCCAAGGAGATAGGGTAGTAGATCCTGCTCAAGGAAATGATTCTTTATCCCTTGTTTCCAAGACAAATAGTTCTCTTAAGTTAGTTTGACAAGAGAAGAATGAAAATAATTTTTAAGAGACATGCTTAACCCCTCACTAATACATTTGACTGCAAAATCTGACGAAACTGTTTGACGAAATATGTAAAATTCAATGTTTGTCAGGTGCTTGTAAAATTTGATGTGTAATTTTCAATTTTTGAAAGTTTATCCCTGACGTTCGTCGAAATTTTGACGAACCTGGGGCTCGTCGAAAAACTGACTATCATTTTCGTCGAATTTTCGAAAAACATGAAAAATAGAAAAAAAAACAAATTGTGGCCGACATAAAGAAAAGTGAGTTTGCACCTGATTTATTGTGACAATGTTTTTCTCTACTTGAGACAGTTTGTGGAGAACTAAGGATGATTTTCTTGGGAAAAATAAAAAAAATTCAAGAGGATATCGCCAGGTTGAGAGTAGTCATTGTCTTTTTGCAGAATTCAGTTGTGAAGTCAGATTTGTAGTTCCAGGTTTGAAAATCATATTTTAAAGCAACATCTCATTAGATTTCATTTTTAGAGGTTAAGGGTTTTGAGAATTTCATGTCCAGATTTTGTTGTGTGGAATCACCATAAGATCACAACCAAGGAACAGATTCTTGTGACTATAATTATGTGATCCATAACTCTATTGGTCATGTGGCAACTTGTGCTATAACAAATACAGATGCATTCATGTGTGACCCAAGTTTAATGTGGCTATGTTGTGATAGAAATGGAGGCACTCATATAATGTAGTTAATTCAGGTTGTATAATGTAGGTGTCAATCATCATTGGGTGCATTCAGGTTGTCTCAAGTTTAATAGATTAGGATGTAATTATAGCATGATCGAAGAGTGATTACCTCTTGCTGCAATAAAGAGCTTATAACTTTGGTTGATATGCATAGTGGTTGTGTTATATCAATTATGTAGTGCATTCAAACACAACCCATGTTTAATGGGCTATTCTAGAGAGTGATCAAGATTTTCTAAACCTTATGAATGTTACTTGAGATATATTTGCATAATCTCAAATTCCTTCAAAGGCTTTTGAAGTATCAATGTATCCTATATAGGGTTTAGAATGATTTCTTTTAATTAATTAAATAAATAAATGATGTATTTCCCTATACTTAGATAATGTGAAGATCTCCTAAATCTGCTCCAGCACACTATCCTCTTTGGCACTGTATTCATTACTCTAGCTACTAGGGTTTTGCATGTGACATCTTTAATATCTTCATGACCGTGGCTTTTAAATAGATCTGTCTTTGCTTTAATCTTTTTCATGATAACTCTTGCGTTCCATAATCCACCTTCAATCTCTTCTAAGAATGTTGTCTTAAGCTAGACTGCATAGTATGCATATAAAGCAAATCCTTCATACCTGCCATTGTTCCAAACCACCACTCACTGCCTTGCTTAAAATGTTGCCTCCATAAGCACAATAGCATGTTTTAAAATCATGGTTGCCAGTGATTGACCATTAAGGTCACCACTTTCATCATGAAGATACAATGAGATTTTTGTCTTCAAACTCAAGGCATTATGGAAGATAACATGTGAATTGTTTGTTGTGTATGATTTGATTTTCTTGCACATTTATCGCTTTTGGTTAACTTCCTTTAAGACTGGTATTGCACTCTCACTGCAATCTTAAACAACTCACTCACTATCACTTGAAGATACCTTTCATGAGCATCCTTCTATAAAATCAAACTATGCCCTATAGACTGCCTACTTACAACAGGGGACTCATTGTTTCATGGTATTGTAGTTCTTAAGATCCTTCAACCTTATTGACACTACTTCATAGTCCACAAGGTATTATTCACTATTCTCCCATCTTTGATGAGTCTCAAAACATTGCTCAAACATGTAATCCACTACCTCCATTATACATTAATGGATAAGAAGAAACATTGAACCTATGATTACCATGGTTACTTCATTTGGACAGTCATTCCCTGATTGCATTTTCCTTGTCCAACACTACCAAAAGAATTTGAAAAACCCTTAAGGTCAACAAGTGGGTAAGGAAACTCACTGTTAAAATCTCCACTTTACTATGCAAGGTTTGAGATTTATTATCTTGTCACTGCTTAACCTATTTTTGACTGTCACATCTCAAGTGACTCATTCTTCTTACCGTAGATTGCATTTACAAATGTCACTAAGCTACATAGTGTGCTTGTTATTGGCTACAATCTTTAGATTGCAAGATTTTGTTATTACTTACAATGTCTCAATCTTTCTGGTATTGCAACCTCACTAATCCACTAGAGTTATTGTTTATGTTTCTATGGAGGCCTAAGGTTTATACCCTAATCATGCTCTTACTAATGTGTTCTGTTTTTATTAGGGCTCTCAATGTTGAGGGCCCTAGATAAACTCCTCATGGGCATGGCCACATTGCATCTTTTAACTAAAAGGATAAACTGTATTGACATTAGCAATGATGATTCCTCGACTTGTTGTTCTAGGAATGGGTCACTTGATCTTACTAGCTCGCTACCTCCATTGTTATAGGAAGTTTATGATCAAGTTCAATATTATGATTTTAGGAGTCTTAACAGTTGGAAATCATATTAAAATCAAAATTTAATAAGTTTTGGAATTAGCATTTTAAAGTGTTTTTTGGAGTCATTAACTTCAGACTATCTTCTCTTTTGCAGGGGTCGTTGCATGCCATATTTTTTTGGTGTAAAATATCAGAATTATTAGATTATGTTATCTGTCTATGAATAAAAATTATTGGAGTGTGAATTTGATATTTTTTGAAGATCTAAATAGTCAAGCTTGGTAAAGAAAAATCATGTCGATAATATTAGTCTAAAAAAAATGAAGAGACACTTGATAGATTGTGGGCTAGATTGAAAAGAAAGGGTGATGGGAAGTATTGTCCTTTTGCAATAATTGCAAGGGCTTAAAGACGAGGACTTTAATCACAAATAAATTTAAGAAACATTGTGGCAACATGGTCACGCCGGAAGGGCAATAGATTATCGTATTCATTGGTAAAGTTGTTCATTATATGTGTTTCTTATATTGATTGAATTTGTAAACAAGCTTATATCATTTTAACATTTTATATATATATATATAATCACTTGATCATGATCGTGGGTTTATCGGTGTCAATCATTATTATAAAGGTTAAGCACCCTAGGGCAGATGATAAGTGGATTATCACGCCCAAAGAATGTGGTTTTGCAAGTGGATCTAACATGGAGTCATGGAATATCAAAGATGAAGTTAATGATCCTATGGAAGAAGCGAGATCATGCCAGAAAACATAGTTGAAGATGATGGTACAAATACATTGATCCATGACACATTTAGTGGCAGAGCTGATCATGATGATCAAGATGACTTTGATGATGTTCATGATTTACCTATACTTGAGAAGGCATACGAGCCCCTTTATGAAGGCTCCAAAAAAACTCTTCTCTCTGCTGTATTGTTGTTGTTGAACTTGAAAGTTATGAATAGTTTATCAAACATAGAAATCTCACGGATGTTAAGGTATGCCATATATGTCATCTTTTTTCATCTTTTTTAATTGTTAGTTCATCACTAGTAAATAAAGGATGAAATATGTACCATTAATATTCTTTATATGAACAAATTATTTTTTGTTGTAGATTGATTGGTGAATTTTTGTTACCACCATCAAATATTTTACCGCCTTCATAATCGAGATTTATGTGCCATTATGAAAGATATCGAATGGAGTATCAAGCAATAGATGGCATGTCCCAATGATCAGCATTATATATCATAAACAACAAGAATTTGCAACAGAATGCCTAGAATGTCATATCAGTAGATATCGAATAGATCAACTAACAAAAAAGGTGTCTCACAAGGTTCTTCGTTATATTCCCATTATTCCACGTATGCAATGATTATTTAGGTGCGAAAGCTTAGCGCAATTTATGGATTACCATGCACGAAATAGAAGTGGAGATAACATTCTTCAAATGCCTGTGGATGGTTATGCATTTAGGGACATGGAGGAAAAATGGCCACTTTAAAGAAGAACCTCATAATGTCAGGCTTTTATTGGGAGCAGACGGTGTCAGTCCATTTGGAGAGCTGCGATCTATTTACTTAGTGTGGCCTATTTTTGTTATCAATAATAACATTCCTCCATGGATGTCAATAAAGAGGGAGCACATGATGTTGTCAATGATTGTTCCAAGTATTTTTTTACATCAATTTTCTTTAATGTAGTAGCATCTCATTTGTCTTATTTGTTGTATAATGACTTATATTTTTTTCATTCAATAGTCATGTACATTAATTTATATATATTGTAGTAAAATGGTTATAATAATTATGTAATGTTTATGTTCATTCAACTAGGTAAGTATCAAGTTAAAGATATGAATGTATATATCGAGCCTCTTATCGACGAGTTACTAAAGTTATGGAATGGCGTCACTATGTATGACGTCTCTAGACCAATAGGACAAAGACAATTTCAATTCCATGCAATGCTTGTATGGACAATTCATGATGCCCCAAGGCTAACACATTTTGTGGTATGTTATAACATTCGACTGCACTTTAACAATATTTAATTTTATGAAGTAGATATCATGCATGTTTTTAAAATAATCTATTCATTATATATAATGAAAAATTACATATTTAATCCAATTATATATCATCATCTTATGTGTCTTCAAACAAAGGGAAAATTTGCATGTCCAATTTGTGGTCCAAAGATGAAATTCATCGCTCAACACGCTTTTAGGAAAGTAGGTGTTTCTGATGAGTATAGGCACTTCCTCCATAGAAATCATATAAGTATCAACTACTGAAAAATATCTTTTTCACCGGGAAAGAGGAGACTACAACAAAACCATGAAGAATGTCACTTCACCTATGGAAGTTGGAATATAACAGAATTAATCATCAAGGTTATACATCAGATCAAATTGTTTATCTATCATATATGATATGTTTTGAATTTATATTTTTATATTGTGCTGTGTTTACTCATGTTGTAATTGACAATGATTGTCGTTGTTAATTTGTTTAACTTATATGCTTCATGAAGGTCGTCAAGGCATTAATGGTCAGCTTCCACAGGGACTGAAAAGTTATCCCAGACAATTTAGTAGGTTGCCCTACTATGAGCAGCTAAAAATTGTGCATTTGTTTGATACAATGCATATTAGAAAGAATATAATAGAAACGTTATGGAAAATATTGGATGGAAGGCATGACAAAGAAAAAATTGTCAAAATTTGTAGTGACATTCAGGAAGCCAATCTTGCAATGAAAAATGTCATTCAATTAAATAGTGATAGAGACCAAATTAATATAAGTTCCCTTCCTTGGTTATTAATAGAGCAACAAAGCAATGCTATAAAAAGTCATACAAAAAAATTTGATTTCCACAAAAGGATTTGCCGCGAACATAAACAATATAATAACAAAGAAAGGCTTAATTTGGGTCGTGATGAAAAATGCTGATTGGCATAACTCATTAAGGTAATTATTTTGGTATATTATACACTTGTATAATGCATGTACTTTTCAATGTATTGTGTTTACTTACTTGAAAATAAATGAAAAAGACCATTTATAATTGTTGTAAGACGTTTCCTACCTCTATCTTTCCTGCATAACTTGACAACAATGTCAAGCAAGTTATATATGATCTTGGAAAATACATGAGGTAAGTAGCTTAGATTCAATTCATTGTATACATCTTACAATTTCCATTTGTTTTACTTGTTATGTAATATACTGTATATTTTTGTTAAATCTTGTTAATATATTTGCTTCTTGAATCACTTGTAGATGGTTGTCATCTAAATAAATCCATAAAGAAGATATAAATTATTGGAAGAGAAAAATTTCTTGTCTAATGTGTGAAATGCAAAAGTGTCTACCTTCAACATTTTTTAATGCACAAGAACACTACCTCATACACCAAGTTGAGGAGATTGAATTGTGTGGACCTGTACACACAAGGTCAATGTGGATGGTTGAGAGGCACTTGAAATTTTTGAAGGCTTTGGTTAGACAAAGAGCACATCCTGAGGGTGGTTCTATGGTGGAGGGATATATGGTATACCGGACCATGGTGTATATTAGTGAATATCTTCCTAAGTTTGCAGCAAGGATCCATGTAGATTGCATTTGGGATCCCAACTCCATTAACAAATTCGAAGGGGAGTACCTGTTGGGGAAAGGTAGATCGAGGAAAGTGAGAGGTAATTATAAGATGGTCATGAAGATTAATTGGAATGAATTTTACATATGGTTTTTATGTATATTGTACTTATTTAATTTTTAATCTTCAATATACATCAATTATAAATTAAGGTCGTATACTATGGTATTTAACTAATTATATGTCATTTGTGAATTTCAATTTTTTTTGGTACAGTTGGTCGAGAGTGGGATGCACTACATTTGTACGTCGCCAACAATCTTGATTGGATGACGATATGGATTGAACAATGTCAACAATTTGGTCACGCATTAACATGGGAAGGTGTGGCTCCATTGGTTAAAGAAGCCCATCGTAATGGAGATTCCAATGTTACACAAAGAGAAATTGATTTAGCATATGGTTTAAGAGATAAACATGTACGTATAAATATATTAATCACCCATATTATTAATTATTTTCAAGTATATTGATGTATATATATCTTGAGATTGTTTTCTTTGCATACATTTGGCCAAGAATAAATATGTTTATCAACTGACGATATTGCAATAATTTTTACATGTTTGACATATTGCAGGTGAAACACCACAAGGCTATGTGGTGCAATAGTTGTAAATTTTGAATCAAAATGTTGGATGACATGAAGAAAACTTGTGATTCTAGTATAACTGTAGTCTTTCAGGTGACTAATGTTTCATTTAGAAGCGACATACATCTAGAAGTCTCAAAAAATTGATACTATGGGATTTTGGATGATATACTTGAGTGTGATTTTAAGTCCTTTAGATTAATTTTGTTCGTCGTCCTATGGTACATGCTACAATTGAATGAAAATGATCCTGAGAGAAATATTATTGAACATGATAATGGATTTACCATGGTTAATACAAGGTTGATCGAGCGAGCTGGAAATGAGCCCTAAGTTCTTCCAAGCCAATGTGAGCAGGTATTTTACTCAGAGGTTCCAGGTAAACTGGGTTGGTCATTTTTTGTTAGATATGATCCAAGAGGAAGGCCGGTAAAGTATAATGTGGTGGAAGAAGAAGATACCGAAGAACTAGAAGATGATGTAGATGATGATCAAGATCAACGGTTAGTTGATGATGTCCCTGATTAAGATGTAAGAGGAGGAACTAGATGATGATGATGTAGGAGTTAATGTTCATGAAGATGACATCCGTGTGGATGATGAAATTATGAAAATTGATATCATGACGATGATGATGATATGACCAATCATTACAATGTCAAATCTGGATCAGATGATACAGACAAAGAGTTGGATGAAGAAGAAGATCAATGACATTGAAATGTATAAGTTATGTGATTATATTATCTATTTGATATTAATTTCTTGATAGAATTATATTTGACTTATGTGGTTACATAATTAATTCATGATGTTTTTAATTTTTATGACATTACATAATTAATTTAATGATGTACTTTTTAATGTTTGAAAGGTCAAAAAATTAAAACATTTCAATAGTGATGTTAACAACCTTGAAATTAGTTTGTTTTATGTTTCATGTGATCATAAAAGATTAAAAAGTTAGTTGTAGAGGTGGTTGTTCAGTGGTTGACGTGTATATTGGTTCTTTTTACAATGTAACAAGGTTTGTCTTCTAATATACCTATGGAATTTCCAATTCAATCCAAAGGCAACTCAAAGGGACTGGACCAAGCGGCCCGAGGGACTTTAAAGCCTCCTACATAGGGCTACGCAGGAGCCGAGGTGATCCTTAATGTGTTTACAACCTCACCCATTATTATAAACAACATTAACAATAGCCCCAAGTGATCTCACTTAATAGCTCAACATGATAAGATAATATCAACTAGAATTGGTTGTTCATAGACAATATCAACTATTTGGAGTGTGAGATAACTAAACACAATCCATTGTATAAGATAGTCAATGATTTGTAATTTGTAGCAAGCTCTAGGCAAAGACAAACAAATACTGAACTACACTAATAATTACAACTTAAATCAGTGCCATATATCCATTGCAGGAGTCAAATTCATAAGCATCTAGAGGTTTATAAAGATTTAATACATCACATATAAGATCCCTGACAATATTGCATTACAATTTCATCAGTATGCATTCTAACCCACGACTACTTATCAAATCCTTATACAACACATATCCACCTATAATCCCATTCAAGCATTTTGATTAATTCCTTGAATTAAAGCTAAAATAGAATCATACACACCACAACAGTGAGATGGATAAAACAACCCTTAGTTATTTCATTCAAATTTTAGATATGCATGTACAATGGAGAGACATGAGCTCGAATTTTTATTTTAACTCAAATGTTAGTACTGTTATACAACATTAAATCTCTATGAACTCAAAACCTATTACATAATGACTCAAAACCTAAATTGCATTTCTCTAAAACCATCGGATATGCATAACATATCTGCTTATAATCCCATTCAAGCATTTTAATTAATTCCTTGAATTAAAGCTAAAATAGAATCATACACACTACAACAGTGATCTGAATGAAACAACCCTTAGTTATTTTATTCAAAGTTCAGATATGCACATATAATGGAGAGAGACGAGCTTGAAATTATCATTTCGATTGAAATGCTAATACTATTATGCAACATTAAATCCTCATGAACTTAAAACCTATCACAGAGTGACTCTAAACCTAAATTGCATTTCTCTCTAAAACCATTGATCTTTACAATCAGCTCTGCAACTTCGCCTAGAATCGATCAAAATTATCTAACTTGCTAACTCGTACTTCTGGCCTTGAAATCTTTCTTATAGAAAATGAAGGAGCAAACAAGCTTCGGGCCAGAAAGTACATATGTCACCAGCCGATTTGGACACCTGATGATATCCCAAAAATTGTTACAACAACAATCATCCTGGAGCATATTCTCGTTCATCATGTTGGCGGAGGAAGGTTGATGCAATAACAAAAAACAATGTGAAACCCACGCCAAGAAAGCCATCAACACAAAACTAGAATCATTGTAACTACAACATTTGATTTGCCACTTGTCGGTAACCCACTCTTTTTACTCATCATCATTCAAATACTTAGCCACCCACCTCTAGTATTCTTCATCAGTTGGCCAATCAAAATTAATCACCTCACTTACCTTTGTACTATAAGGCATATACTTTACCGCTACCTGATTAGCATCTCTTTCAAAAGATTCCAAAAATGAGCCGGTACCAATAATCTTATCCATACAATTCACCAACAAATCATAATCTGAGTCATCACAAATTACTTTAATTTGATTATTTATGACCTTATTCGCTTGATCCTGCCATTGTTGGAGTGTTCTGATTTCCCCCTTCTCATCAATTATATCAGGTAACAGTGTGTTACCCCAATCTTTGAAATTCTTTACCAACTCCCTAATCTTCCTACTTAAATCATCTGGTAAGGTCTGAAAAACTTGCAATGATTTCACTAATATATAAGTAGGCTTCAATGATTGGGGCCTGTTATTTACATCAAACCTTGAGGCTTTATTCATAATATCTAGATCATTTTCCCTAGGGATCCAATTTTCAATTATTGGAATCACTATCCCCTGATCCCTATCAATATTCTTTATTGCTTCAAATAGCAAAGAATACAAAGAATGTATAGAGGGAAATTTATTATCTACCCTTTCATTTAAATGCTCCAAAATAGTATTAACAATTTCTTTTTCTTTTGAAAGAAAACCCTCCTCTTTTACCCTTAACGATGTCTGCAATTCATCAATTTTCTGTATGAGCTGCCTCTTTTTTGGATCAACAGAGCACTCTGTTTCTTCATTAATTTGTTCTAGAGGAGGGGTGAGAGCAGGATTTTGAATAGGAGACCTTGGTGTAGAAACATTTGGAGAAGCAGGAGGCATTAACCCTACTATGGGAGGTAATGTGCTGGTTCCTGGAGCACTAGATGTTTCCCCAATATGTTTATACTTGAACCTTTCCACTTCAGTTTGTAGCTCAACATTCCTCTGTTGCATTTTACTATATTCTTCAATTAAAATGTTATACTTCTCCATTAGGCTCTTTCTTTCAGCCTCCTCCCTTTCAGCAGCCTTTTGGGCCAACTTGGCCACATTGACAGTTAAATTAGTGGCTTCGGTGGTTGAAGCCTCTGAAGCCCTCTTTATTATTAATCCTCCTTTGAAATTTGGATTAATATCAACAATGTCTGGCTTTCTTCCTTGTGGAGCCAATGCCCAAATTGTTAAGGTCTCATATTCTTCACTGAAGGAAGAGTTTTGCAATGCTGCCTTAACTTCTTCTTCAGAATCTTGAAAATGATTCTTGGACTTCATAATGGAATTGAAAGCCACTGTATCTACAATGTCCCATTCAGGAAAAATTAAAACACCAACCTAACTCACAAGTTGTCTCCCTTCTTCAGGAGTGATGTTTTGAACTCTTCCATTAGTTCAGCTTTTACTTCTTCATCATTCTCCTGATTTGACCTGTCAGGACTTAGTTCTCTTCTCTCCTTGCGTTTATTTTGATATTCCTCAAATTTCATCCTCCATGCCAATTGCAAGAATACAGGAGTCTTTAAAAATGCATTGTCATCTAAGAATTCCTTGCAAGCCTTCATTCTTGCATCCTGCACACTCTTACCCTTCATATCCAAATCGGATAGAACCAATTCAGCTGACCTAGGAGGGGAAGGCATACCAACCTGCATGTCTTGATCAGTAACAATAATTTCATCTGTTAGATCCTCAAGTGGGTGATCAGTTCTTTGCCGCTTAGGACGTGGCTCAGATGGTGGTGATGGGGGACTGCGCTCTGGTGAAGACTATAATTCAATGATCTTGACTGCCCCGAGTACTTTGAATTTTGGACCTGGTTGTGGAGGCACCTTCATTATTTGCTTCCCCTTTCTGTCTACTTCTTCCTCATCACTGCTAGTATCCCTTTTCCTCTTATATATGGGCCTCCTTTCTGTAGGCTGATATACTGACCTTGTTTCAATTGGCCTATCACTTTGTCCTTGCATATCCAAACTTAGCCTTAAATTTATCCTTTTGGTTGTCAAGGTGTCCATAATCTCCTTGAATTTTTTCATCAGAAAATCAATTTTGTTATGGTATGGAGTGAATTCCATCAATGGGTCATAATTCGGATCCATTTCATGCACAATATCTAATAGCTTACTATAAGCTATCCATTTCTCCTTGTTCAATTTATGCTTATTTAAATCAAATTCATTTCTGATCAGGTTCTCAGAGAAATTGAACTCATGTGCAAACTTTCCACCTTTAATTCTTTGTCTGAAAAGAGCAAAGAAACCTTCAGGATCATGTTGTCGCCTTGGGCCAAATCTCAAATGGTAATCAACAAAGAATTTATCAAAATGTGTCCAACCTCCCTTTGAAAATGTAAAGTTAGACACTATTGTATAATCAGGGAATAATGTTCCCTTCCCCTTTCTAGTAAGGTTTTCTTCATGAATACAACCCATCTGCCACATAAATTCTACAAACCCTAGTCTTGGTGGCACATTGTATGGCAGTATGTGAGGGGTTCCTTGAAATCCATATATTCTCAAGACAGTGCTGACTGGATATGGGATAATGTCACCCCAATTATGTAAAACCCTCAATTCTGGTTTCCTCTCCTTTGGCCTAAGGAAATCATGCACTTCCTCAGGGATCCTAAGTACATTTACCATCAATCTAGCCCTTAATCTTGAAGCAAAACAATTATCAAATTGCACATAACTGGTGTTTTCCTTATTACAGGACAGATCTGTAGCCCATATTTGTACTGGAAATCTTTCTCCATCAACTAATTGCCTTAAGTTCATCTTCTCAACAAAGAAATCAACATTCCTAAACAGGAACATATGCATCAACATGGAATACCAAAATAATTGAGTACCAGTATCACCTTTCTGTAGCTTCGACAACCCTTCATCTATCATCTCCGCCAAAAAAGAAGCAAAGTCATATGTTACAGAGAAGTTAGGGTGTTGTATTTGCACCCCCATGAACATGTATGCAATTGGCATTACTGCACCAGGACTGAAACTCAAAATCTGACATAGTGAATAGAAAGTAGTCAGGAAAGGCTTTGCAAAACAATTCAATCTGAAGGGTTCCTGGTCACTAGGGCTGAAATTGTGAACCTCTTGCCTTAACCAGATGAGGTGGAAGCAGCTTAACCCTAAAAAGAGATTTCAGTTTTGTATACTCCTGCTTCATTTCCTCAAAATTAATAGGAACCAAGTCATCACTCGGCTCACTCAAATCAAAAGTCTGTTGGATAACATCTCTATTAATTTCTAATAGAATCCCTCCATCATTGTCTCTAATTACCTGTGTGATGGGGTCATATCTCATGGCCACTGTCCTAAGTAAGTCCACATCAGGGAACACATTTGGTACAACTAGCTTACCCAAGTCATACATCCATCCATTTGAGAAAGGGTGAGGCCAATTCCTCTGTCCATACCATAATCTGAACATCTATAAGCCAGTGAGTGGAACCATAGCATCAATAATGTTGGAACTATTATACACCAACCCCTCCCCTAGGATTTTCCCTCGCAATAACACTACACCCTTCCTTCTATCATTTGTTGACAACGGAAATTGATCTAGGAAATCATCGTACAAGTTTCTTTTCAAATACTCAATATGGCCAGAGTGCTGCTTGGGTGGTGCCATTTTAGAAAAACCAGGGCTTCACTACAATGTTACACTTCAAGTGGCTATGACTAAGCAGAGATAGGAAATTACAGAGTAAAAATACCGCAATTCCTCACAATTTATGATTAAACTAGAGCCCCAACAAAATGTTTTAATGAGCTCAGTGACACACATAGTAAACCCCCCTTCCAAAATTTAGGTATAGAATGACTGGAAAACAGAGAAAATAAACTCACGACTTTTTTCGCACAAACTCCAATTTATGGCTGCAGCTACTCGCAATTTCACCTTTGGCTCTGAAACTGGTTTTTACGAAATACTTGAATGTCTTGTGATACAAATGAAGTAAATTGATTTTATGTCAATCAAATCTTTCCAGTAGATGTCTCATCTGCCATTAAATCTCACTCGTGAGCTACATGAACGACTCCAACCACATTTGATATAGATTTAAATTTGAACTGTTGATCCTCTAGTTTGATCAAATCATCGACGACCACCTTCAAAATAGGCTAACATAATCACCAACACGATAATAAGGGGCCCACCATGCCATAAGCCGCAAATGAAAACGACGTGGTAGTTGCCCGCTATACCACAATCCCTCGATTTACCATCACGGGATTGCGAGCAACTGTTGATCCTTCTCATCAGAGATCCTACTCCTTCAAAAATGGTTGTCGTCCTTTCTATTAACTGTTGAGCAACTTTTCCCTCAAAATTATAACATCTGCTTTGAAATAAAGCATGTGCATCTCACAAGCACTTTAGTAATCCGCCCCTTAACACATTTAGAACCGGCTAATGCTTCCTTCACTCTTTAGACCTCATCGGATGAGACACGTGGCAAGCGCTCGTGATATCACGATCCTATAATTCCTGATCGCGGGATGGCGGACATCCTTGATTTGCTAGAAATAGATCAACAACAACACTAATTCAACCCTCTACAAAATAAAATCATCGACGACCACCTTCAAAACAAGCTGACACAATTACTAACATAGCGATAAGGGGCCCACCTTACCATACACTGTGAAGGAAGTCCACGTGGCGGTTTCCCGCGATATCGCAATCCTGAAACTTCTGATTGTGCGATGGTGGGAAACCATTGATCTTGAGCATCAATGATCTCGTTCCTTTAACACAGTCGCCAGCCATGTTGTTAACCTTCGAGCAGCTTTTCCAGTGATATTATAACATATCCGTCGATTTAGAACATGTGCGTCTCAAGAACACTTTAGTAATCTGCCCCTTAATACATTT